>CAIGRL010228877.1:0-28875 GCA_903798325.1 Fraxinus xanthoxyloides
GCTTGCACCCCTTGTAGGCATTTTATTTTTTTCCGATTGTAAACTTTCGCCAAATAAAACACCCATTTTTGGGACTTGTCTCAAGAGGTCTGTTCCTTACACAATCGTCTGATCCATTTTTTAATTGTTAGCGACAAAACTCGCGAAATAATATCATTCATTCGATACATAAGATGTGTAACGCACGTTCTTACTACTAATCTAGACCAAGATGGGCAAAACTTAACCTTCAATAGATGAATGAAAAATGATCCATCAAATAAACAGGGATGACAAGTTAAACTAACAGACCAGAGCATCGTCGAACCAATAAATGGACTTCATGGTCATATAACTTAAGGAATATGGCTTCTGAGCCTAAGAACTAAAGCAAACGGCTAGTGCACCAAACCACAAAAAATATAGTTGAAATTACACACCAACCTGTTTTTAAAGATGACAATTTCAAAAATAAGATATAAGGTTTACCTAATCCCCATTTGGTACACATTAAAATTATCATTCTCATTTTTCTAGTTATTTTCAGTCACACATACTTCAATAAAATAATATTTTTCATTACATCAATAATTTTTTTCTCTTTTTCAACCACACTTTCAATCTACTACTTCAAAATACATTCTTTCAAAATAACGTGATTTAAACACACCCTTAACCATAAATAAGGTAGAGGTCTCTCACTTTCTCTTTCTTCTCTCACTCTACTCTTCTGTGCCTATCCTCAAACCAAATTTTTTTCTTCACACAGTTCACAACGGCTACGTTGTCGTCGATGTGAGCGCCGTACAGGTCGCCGCTGTGCCGGCGCTCAGATCGTCGGGCAGTTCGCCTCATTCAGAGAGCCGCTCAGCGACGCTCAGTTTGTCGCTGAACGGCTTCTGAGCGTCATTGTGTGTGACATTGACGGCAAACTGTGCCCACAAAACGTTACACACAGAGACAATCTTAGGGCTATTGCAATTGCGAACCTCAGCTGCTGTAGCCCATTTTAATTGGGTTTTCCGTTGCACTGGTTTCATCGATTTGAGTCGAAAATCTAAACTAGGTTGTCAAAAACTGAGCAGACAGTGTTGTGGGGTACGTTTTATGCTGCTGATTTTGTAGTTTTCTTGTGGTAGTTTTGGTGGAGTGTTGGTGGTGGAGGTGGTTGTTGGTGGTTAGCACATTGTTGTGCCTCACATGACTATAGCCAAGTTAAAACGACCATTTGGTGTGTAGAGGGTACATTTTGTGTTGCTGGTTTTGTGGTTTTGTTGTGGTGGTCACGATGAAGTATTGGTGGTGGTTTGCGCTTTGCAATGTCGGTGAGGTTGTAGTGACTCTCAATTTGTTCACGTCATTACGCGTAGGTCACATATTAACATCCATATGCCACCGTTCGTAGGTCACAAATTAATGTTCACATGTCACCGTGCGTAGGTCACAGATCAATTAAAATTGATCACAGACCATTAATTTATGTTCACATGTCATATTGTATAGTTAACATATCAATGTCCACACATATCAATATTAACTGGTTACAGATCAGAAGTCACATGTCTTTGAACATTGATAACAGGTCACGAATTCAAATTCACAGATCATAGTTCATATGTAGGTCACATGTAGCAGTTCACAAGTCATTTTACATAGGTAACATGACAAAATGTCTATAAGTTACAGATCCAAGAGAATTGGCCACATACCATTGGATCAACATCACATGTAACAATTTACATATAGTTTAAATCACACCACCAAAAATCCTTCAATTGAAGTTCAATTAGATAATATGTCGATTCTCTTCGATGTTTTGTTAAATTTAAAATCCTAACAAGCCACTACATTTGAGGTGTACTCATGAATTTCGAATCAAGTGGATGCTAGTGACTATGAGAGGGGATGATGGCAGGTGGAAGCCAACGATGGCTGGATGCCAATGACTGGGAAAGGGAATGGCAGCAGGTGGTTCCGGGACGGTGGCCGGGATGGAGAGAGATTGTAGTGGGTCGAAAATTATTTTATATATAATATTTATTAATTACCACATGAATTTTGAAATTTTAAACATTTTCTCTTAAAATTGAACAAGGGTATGGTTAACGCCCGAGTTATGCATTCTTCCCAAAAATATATATGATAACAAATGGCCCAATAACATTACACAATCCCTTTAGAAATGTAGTAGCCAGTAGGATTTAAACATCTTAGATGTACGATTGTGAGACCCAAGACATTGCCTCCATCTCTCCTAACTCTAGACAATACATGCTCACCTTAGGCTTAGATCTCGACCACATTGGCATCACTAGTCAACATGTACACCATCTTTGGTAGACGACACTCAATAACAACACATCAAGCTGTTAACAAAAATACAAAAGAGGGCGAAGTCTGATAATCGAAAGACTATATAAGAGATAAAAAGAGCACTGAAAGGAACCCCTTTGCTCCAATGGTAACCAAAAGAATGACTTTGAAGCCTTAAGAAAACAGTAGAGACTACAAATTAACAGTCTACCATTGTCTACAAACCCCATTTTGTGACTCTCAATCAACTTCAATGTTATTAAACTTTGTATTGAAGGAATTTGTAATGAGCTTAATGACCTCAAAAAACTAATAATGTTTTTAAAGCCAACAGTGGAGTTTTCTGCCCAAAATTCTGGCAGGATTTTCCCTTTCTTGTGGGAAAATGTAGTTTGTTTAAAAGCAATAGCTTATGGAAAGGGAATATTATTTGATCGAAAATTTCTTATTGATCAGAGGTGATGTTTAACTTTCTGAAGCTCTTTTTTTAGAGTGGAAGTTTTAGATATTCGATATTCAACTATTTTCATATTATGCATTTATGTTATTTATAGACATTTCAGAGACATTTTGATCATTTTTATGTGTTAACATTCCCCTGTTATATATATGGGTGGGCAAAACTCGATCAAACCCGTCAAAACCGTCAAAATCGAACCAATCCGATCGGTTTGGGTCTTTTTTTTTTTTTACACAGGTTGGGGTGGGTTAATTGTGTAGGCGGGTTGAGTTGGGTAGGGTTATGAGTTAACTTATAAAAACTGAATAAACTCGTCCAGCCCAACCCGACTATATTTATTAACTTTACAAGTGTTTTTGATATTGTTTGGACGAAATTGAGTGATTCTGTTTTTTTACACAACCTCCAAGAGCTATAATATTTAAAAAAATCTAGATTAAAATGTCAATTTTTGTTGGAGAAATTTTGTGCAATAGCTAAAAAGTTTGAGGAACTCATACACAAATTATACACTACCAATTAACTATGTTCTATATATACAAACATGATAAACGAGAAGTCTTGAATGTGGCACAAGATATGAAAACTCTTAGAATAATATTATAAGACTTGAATAGAATGCATTTTACAAAAAATAGTATAAGCAAATACACATTCAACGCAAAAACATTTTAATTGCCAAAAATATTTCTTGGCTTCATATAATTTAGTATCAATCTGTCCATGTAAAGCATGAAGTACCAAAATAATTCATATTTTTTTGGTCATTGCAACTATAGAAACCTAATATTATATAAGTCACGAGTCAATTATAAATTCGTCCAACCCGAACCGTCTACTTTAATTTTTGTTGATAAGTAATCCCAAACCGACCAACTCAACCTAATCCAACCCAACCGATACTTGATTAGATTGAGTTTCAACATTTACACAGGTTGGATTGAGTTGAGTTAAATTATGATCAAACTGATCATGTTGGGTTGAGGTAAAAATCGATCAAACCCAACTCATACCAAGCCCTAGTCATATGTAGGAATTATAACTAGGTCCTAGATCCAATGTTTTTTATTGAGTTTTGTACTTTGTGACACTTGTTAAGCAATCTATTACATGCACACACGATTTTAGTGCATTGAAATCCAGGTTGATTTTGTTAGAATTTTTATTGAGATTTCTATCAATATTTAGGCTTAGGTGTCGATTGGATCGGTCTGGGCATTTCAATACCCGAAATCGTCTATTATACTTTAGGTATTTTGTAAATGAAACCATTAGGGTTTTTGTAATTACCGAAACCAAATCCAAACTCAAATCATCGATTTCGATTCAAGTTCGATTCTACTCATAACATTTTTTTATGTATATTTAATTAACATTTTCATATAGGTCATTTCAATACATATACTCAACACGCTAGTACTCAACAATATTTGTGCAAGGGAAAAAATCAAACTAAGAAATCATCAAGAAGCAAAATAGGAATAAAAACTACAAGAAATTAAAACATCAAAGATTAAATTAAAGTTTGAGAAGAAACTATTTTCTCTTAATAAATTTCATTTGTTCCATAAGTAAGACATGTTACAGCCTATAATTTAATTATGGTCAATGCTTAAATTTTTCTTTTCTTAAAACGAATTGTCATAAAAAAAATGATAATTAGATAACAAAAATTGAACTCACTCTATTTGAATTAAAAAATATATATATTTCAAAAGAACCACGATCTCAAGATAACTAAAAAGGTACACCACTGCCCAAACTATGAATATATCAAGTACAATTGTCATGCAATATAAATAAATTTTAAAAATTACTTAAAACGTAAACAATGCAAGAAAGTAAAAAGTTTGAAATACAAAGAATGAACGATTTGATTGATCAACTTACACCACAACTAGTTTAAATTTTTTAATTCCTAGAAAGTCAAAATTGCAAAGATTAACATGTACTAACTTCAGAATTGCAACAATCTCACACAAGAGGCAAAAAATGAGAACCAATCTTAATTTCTTTGAGGTTAGTCTAGAGTTTTAGACAACTTATTACCTAAATTAAGGTTTTTAGGTTTTGTATCTTTCTACTCAGGATACGAATTGTAAATAAAAATTATATGAACAGTCGATTCCATTCGAATACCCATGATTTTTGTTTAATATCCAATAACCGACTCGGACCCAGTCAGTTATCGATAGCAGTTCCTAGTTTGTTTTTTTTTTTTTTAAGGGAACTGGATCGAAATCTTCATTTCCAATTCAGTTTTAGTTTGAGAGGCTCAATTCCGAGTAAAATGCCTAGGCCCATCCATATCTGAGGCTATTTTGAGACATATTTAGTCTTTTGGTGGTCAAGGGTTGGTATCGTGTTTCTATCCAAGTGATAGGATTGTGAGTATTTTGTTGCATAATGGTGCTTCGGTCACCGAGGCATCTTTCGCTTAATTGTCTCTCAGTGGATGAGACTCTAATGTTCAAGGACACGTTATACAATGTGGTCCTTTTGTGGGTGACGTAGAGTCCAGATGGGCATCAATTATTTCATTGCGCCACCACTGACAATCAATAAATGATAGTTGATCATGTGACTTCGCAAGTGTGGATCGTGATAAATAATAAAGTGAATATCTAAGTTCGAACATCATTCCATTAATCTAAATTAATGTAGTAAAAAATTAAAAAAAAATCAAGTTTTTAGTCTAACTAAATTATATTGAATTAATTTAACCTAACTAATCTAATTTCTGGAGAACTTTTGTGATTGAGTGGTTAAGAATTCCAATTTTACCTAAGATATTTAACATTCATTCCGTCCAAATTTATTGAATCCCTTTTATACGTACTAAAAACCAAATTAGCCAATTTCAGTTAATAATCTCTCCAGCAAAACTAACCATATTCATATGCTCGAGTTTATTATATATCTATGTAACTCCATACACATGTAAAAACGTCCACTTGTTCTAATTCAATCATGATTGCATAAGCTATAACCATCTCTCAATCCCATATAAAATTTGTCACTTATTGCACGAACAAAACAAATAAATCTCTCCTTCCAACCTCAATGTTTTTTTAAATCAAGCAATTGAATATCAATTAAATACTTGCATTAAAGCAATTTAATTAAAAAAACATTAACCTAAATTATATCGTTCATCCTAACAATCAATAACTTATCCACTCATAATTGTGGAATTAAAAAAAATTAAAACATTCCCGAGTTCATACAAGGAGAAAAGAGTCATAGCAATTTTTGCTTTCAATAATGGTTATTTAATCTCCTTTTCAAAGCATGTATATCTTCCGATCAATTGTGTTCTTCAACTTTCAAATCCCAAATTGAGATAAAAATTTGTGGATTCAATGTATTTGTAAGTGTAATTGTGCCTCAACATTTATTCTTAGCCTCCCTTTAGTTTGAATAAAAGATTCCAATTTATAGATCTCAATTTAGGTCTAAAATAGTCCCAAGGTGATAGAAAATCATAATTTTAGTCCAATTTGAATATACAAAATTATTGAAATTTATACTTCATCTTTTTGTTCAAATCGACTCCTTAGATACTGCAATTGGTCATTCAACTTTCAAATGCGACTCTTTGATCTTTACTCATTTTTGCTCAATTATTGTTTATTTTCATTCGTTCTTGCCCAGTATTGGGTTTTCTCCTTAAAAAAAAGTTAAGTATAAAATTATTTTCAAAAATCACTTTTGATGGCCAAGATAAATATACTATTAACACTTATCAAATACCCTCAATCTTGAACCTTTGTTCACCCTCAAATAAAGCACAATAAAAACTTAGACTCAAAAAATATACTCAACTTGATATATGTAATTTAATATTTCCTCTCAAATAAATATTCGAACCATAAAATTTAAACAAGTTAATAAAATAAAAGAATTAAAAATATTTCATAAACTCCACATGACTTATATTTAACTTTTGCGTGTTTGTGTGATAAATATTCTCAATTTCATCGATACTACTTGAAATAAGTCATATGTATGTCAACTTTCAAAGTTTCTCTCTCTTTTTTTTTTAAACAATACCAAATCCCATATATGTCAATATAATCTCTAATAACTAGTATTGCTCTCTTAGTTTTCAATTTCTTTTCCTGGAGGTAAACTAAACAAGTAATATTAGGGCTATTTTCATCAACTCAACCACTCTCTAAATCATTAATTGATAACCAAGACTTAGCCTAACAGACATAATAGTTATAGTTGCACTTCTGTGAATTTCACTTTTTATTTTTTTTATTTTGTCCATTCTTCTATTTTGAGATCCTTTATTATTATTATTATTATTATTATTATTATTTGCTACTTGTACCGACACACATGGGAAAGGATTGTGTACCAACTGTGTACAAATAACATTATTGATAAAAATTATTAAGTCAGTAGTTTCGAATCTAACTAAATTATAGTAATTCAATCATGATTCCATAAGCTATAATTATCTCTCGATCTCTTATAAAACTTATGTCACTCATTGCACAAACTAGATAATAAATCTCTTCTTAGTGTCAATAATTTACCTTAAATCAAGTGTTAGGTGGTCAAACAATTGAATATCAATTAAACACACAATAAGCAATTAAAATACAATTAAAGCTAACATAAAATCAATTGAATTAACAAACTTTAACTTAAGCTACATTATTTATCCTAACAATAAATTATTTTTTCACATTACGAAATTAAAAAAATAAAAGGAATAAAAATATTTTCGGGTTGAATACAATGAATAAATAAAAGAATACTGACAATTGTTGTTCTTTGACACCAATTTCCAATAATAGATAATCAATCTCATCTTTAAAACATGTATATCTCTCGATTAATAGTGTTCTTCAAACTTCAAATCCTATATTTGATACAAATCTTTGAGGATTTAATATATTTAGATGTATAATTTGTCTAAAGATTATATCTCTAACCTCTCTTTTGTTTTAATGAAAGAATCTTATTTATAGACCTCAATTTAAGTTTGAAATAGAGTTTCAAGATGATAGAGAACCATAATTTTAGTTCAATTAGGATTTCATTGATTTTTCAGTTTAATTTTTTTGTCTGACTGTGGTTGACTGCGGCAAACTGGACTTTAGGTCAACATTTTTTTTTTTAATTTCTTTTTTAAGGATGACGATCTTAAATATATGAATAAGTAATTGAAATCAAACTCCTAGTAAATGGTTACTACCTAATCTCTACTTGTTAGCCAATAACATTGTACACAAAAATTTGATATGCAAGAAATCGATACATGTGTAAATAGCTTTGAACACCGGATCAACAACCTCCAGACCATCCTTTTCAGTAGGTTAAGTAGTTGTGCTATATAATGTGATCTTGGTTTATAAAAATTTAAGTTCATTCAACTCATTCTACCAATGTAACCAATAATAATAATAATAATATCACATGAGCAAGTATTAAATTAGCAAAAAAGTCGCACCACTTATTTATAATTGATGAAACATAAAAAATTTCAAATAATTTCAATTAGTCAGCAAGGCCATCCAACTTACACAAATACCCATAGAACAAGAAATTTTTTATTTTTAATTTTTTCTGTTTTTCCGGATCTTTTCTTTGGTTATCAAATGTAACTTTCTCTATATTGTAAGCAGTTTTTTTCCTAGTTAGATCGTCTTCTAAATATTGGTGATGAATAAGACCGGATTACTCCAAACTAGCTTGACACAACAATATATGTAACTTTTTCTTATGTGCCACGGCTAGTGCAATGCGTTTTTTTTTTTTTTTTGGAATAGGTAAATGAAATCAAACCCCCAGTAAATGGTTACCACCTGATCTCTACTTATCAGCCAATAACATTTCACACAAATAATCACTATGCACGAAATCAACACATATCTATATAGCTCTTAACATCGGATCAACCACCTCCAAACTATTTATTTCAAATTGCATTTGTCCATGTTGCCCAGAAATCTTTTCCTGTCAAAAAAGTAACCATGTGAAGGCAGTATGTTCAACAAAATCTTTTCCTATTCAATTTCAATCAAACATAAATGCCAGAAGAAAGCAGCAAAAAGAAGGATCCGAAACCCTGACAAATGAAATGGGAATTTGTTATGACCAAAAAATAAATGATAAGGGCAATCTAACAGTAGGAATATGCTAGATATTATTGACATACCAAGAAGACAGATGCCACAGCTCCAGTGGTTAGCTCCTTTGCGAGACTACGATTCTTCGTGGAGGAGGTAGCTTCATAGCTGCGATGAGCAACATGCACAATCTTAGCAAAAGAAGAGGTTATCATGCAACACATGTTTATTAAATTCTTAAATAAGTTAACACCCAGATAGATGCATATCCACGTAATGAATAAGAGACAGGAGGAAGAGAACAGAAAGAAGGGGAAAATTTGACGGATAATGGAGTGGTCAACAGCAATACTCACTAACAAGAAAGTGTTGTTTGGAAGTACCGTACTCGTTAAAAATGGCATCATACATATATTTTCCCTTTTCACCTTTCATCCTTCCACTCATTTCCTCTTTTATCCTTGCCCTTGTTTAAGAGAAAAGAAGCTGATTTGGACGTAGTCAAGGATTACAAGATAATAACTAATCTCATTTGCGTAAAGATATCCAATTAGGAAATAAATGAGTAATCTTCTAGCTCTTGAAGTTTACTCGTCTAATACCATGAGGAGGAAATAAGCGAAGAGCTTAGAAAAGCCGAGAACAAATAGAAAACCTGGTTATTCAATTTCTACCAATGGAAGTGCCAGCTTATGAAGCTTAGTATCGGATTTTAAACATGGATAGGGCGAGATGAACGCGACACATCAAAACATGAAATGCCAAAAATTAAGATACTGTACAGGTAGACTATATACACGTTGATTAACAGGTATAAATTCTATATGCACCAAGCTGTATAATGTATTGTATCTACACGGTTCTTTTTCCATTTGAAAAGTATCACACAAGTGCAAGTCAAAACTTATGCATAATCCTTAAAAGTTATCTTTTCGTTGTAATGGATCTTTTTCACAGTTGTACAAACATCTGGTTACTCAAACAATAAGTTATACCTCAATATTCCGTAAAGTCTAGACATGTAACAATGCACATTTGTCATGAGATGAATATCTTTATCCCCTTATAGAGTCCCAATCTAAGGTCCACTTTCTGAAAGTGAAAAACGTCTTTCCATTTTCTCTCTGACCATTCTTGCTAGAAGATTCCACTATATTCTCCTATAAAGTTCAACACACATGATGGCCCAGAAAATGTAGTTCATTCATTCTTCAATGGAGACCTAACAGAATGCACCACTTCTCAACTACCGTGTCAAATCAATTTGGAAAAAAGGTAAAATTACACCATCTTTCCACCCATTTTACAAAGCGAAAAGTAGAACACAGACTAGAAGAACACGAAAGGAAGCAGAGAAATATCTTGGCATAATTCTTCAAATAATAACTATGGCTTACGAGTAAGTTTCCCACTTGCCCTCTCCTACAATAAGTATGGCCCACATCGTAATAATTAAGCCTCACACAACAAGATTGAAGATGAACTTGTAGAAGAATTATATATAGAAACGGATCTAAGGCCTATTGTAGAAAAGTTTGGAACTTCTCAGTCATAGATGAATTATACTTGCAAACAATGTGATCAGACTTTGTCAAAGGCTTAGCAACTACCTTGTATGGCTTGATACATGCTATATAAGGCTCAAGGAATTGCAAATTAAAAATGAGGAAATATAGGGAATTGGTCGGCTCCAGTATATTGGCTATTGAACAATGAAGACCACTTCGTTGTTAGTTTGATAGTTACTTAAAAGTTAGGTGCTATTTCAAGTTTACTTTCAGTTTTGCAAAATTTTCAAGTTCCACTATTCTCTGGAATTCAGGGGTACTATCGTCATTTTTAGGAACTGTCATTTTCAAAAGTCTCAGGGATATGTTCAGTTCAGCCTTCTGTCAATCTAGGGTTTGTCAAGCCTAGGTGGCTTGAATAGGTTTAGCGGTCTATTTACTTAGTTTCTTTATCAGGAGTCCATGCCAGAATATGAAATCTTTTGGAGTCTATAAATATTGATGTACTCTTCTTTAATCAGTAAGAAGCCTGATTATTGAATTTTTCAGAGTGCTTTTGAAGCTCTTCTTGTGATTGTATTTTACAATCATATCCTTGGTGCATGACATATGTAATGAAATGAGTTTCTGGATGTCACACAGAGTATCTTTCCTCTATTTTCTTGCGTTTCTTTAATTCTTAGCAGGTTGGAATGTGGCCAGGACCTCGAGGATAGCTTCTTTTAATTCCTAACATTACAATCATTGAAACCTACCAATTCTATAACATGATAGTAACCCTAAAGTACAATGAACAGAGCTCTTGAGCGCTTTTCACCAGAATCCCAAGCACCCATAAACATCTTTCTCAAGATTTCTTGAAGCTCTAGATTCTTGTCCTTCCAAAATCAATAATAATAAGAATAAAAAAATAGTCTCAGGATTCCTACGATATCCTACATACATGGCAATTATCCCATATTGGTGATAATATTACTATCATGAAATTATTCTACTAGATGTGAATGAGGCATCTAAAAAGAGTATATGACAATATTGTTTACAAGCATATCACTAGAAGAAAAAATAAAATAAAAATAAATAAAAAGGTTCATGTCAATCACTGCATATGAAGGCACAAGCTTTAGGACCACTACATAAAGACCAAAGAAGCTGAAACTGCCACAAAACCAATCATCAATCAGTTGGCCCACATAAAGCAAAATATAAATACTGAATGAAGTCAGTATATTGCGAACGATAAATAAATGCTAATAATAATTTATGATGACATTAGCATAAAGTTGATAGTTGTTATTTTCAAGATAAAATATTAGATTCATATTTCCAAAAATGTCAGAAAAGAGCCCTCCATGTGAACAAGGACAGTTAAGTCATATTATCACTCAATCGTCATTCACTACCATGTTATCCATCTTGGAAACATCGGAGCCTCATAGATATCAACCTACCTTCAACATGATCTCAAAATTGTTAACAACAAAGCACCCCAAGGAAAAAGCCTATCCTCATCATACCTTTTACAGTCAAAAGCCCACATAATCACAACATCAAAAGATCTTCAGCCTCCTTTATCATCGAAATACAAATAAGTTACCACATTTCATACTTTAAGCTTCATCGTTTTACTTGTGTCGAACACGGAATGATGACTAGATCACTATAACGTACCTTGCAATTAAACACGTTTGCCAATTTGTAATCAAGAGTTGCATATCAAAACATGTAGTCAAGCATCTCTTAAAGATTTGTTTTTAACTAGAGTAATTGGAACATAGATACTGACTTTCAGTTACTTCCAACGAATGGAAATAAGAAGCTGATTGTCAAACATCAACTAAAAGCTTATTTGGCACATATTTTTCCAAGTGAAAAATGATATTTTTTTGAGAGAGTGTGGTTGAAAAGTGATGAAGATTTCTGGGTCTCGTGTGAGGTTAAAAATGATTTTGGAGGAAAATGATTTTTAAAAAATCTTTGCAAAACAGCCCTTAAATTATATAATTTGAAGGAATTAAGAGACCAAGGCTGAACTCAATCAAAGCAAGGTGTCTGATTGTACAATAAAATTTGTAATTCTCGTGATCACTAACTATCGTGCTTCATTTAACTGGAGCAATCATTTATTTTTCAGTATTCTTGCTAAAAATTGAATTACACATGGTTTCAAAAGGAAATAATGATCACGAACTTGGTAATGTATTTCTCATCAATCCTCTATTCGAAATCAAGTTTTTATTTTGAAAGACAAACAAAAATTTGAGAAATGTAACCAGATCAATTATGTGCTACTCCCTTAAAGATATGTGATTTCCTTTTCAAAGATACAAAAGGTCAGAACTTAGAGAACACTTTTACTTAGACCACATAATGACACCTAGTAAGTTTTCTAGTTTGAAAGATAGGAAATTTTTTCAGAAACTAGTCAAAGTTGAACGTGCAATGCACGTTATTTTAAAATACCTTTCATAAGTACTGTAAAAGTAATATTTGAAATCATTTAATTAAGAGGATGTGATAAGTCTCAAACGAACTAAAGGAAATAAAATTTAGAATAAAAATTAAGAGAAGAAAATTGTGCTATCAAAATTCAACTTCTATTATACAAATTTTTTGTGATGATGAAATACTACAAATGAACAACTTTTTTTATACTACATTTGGTACATAAGTATTACTTTTCAGTACGTGAATTTAAACACCCATTAAATTCATCTATAATAACTCTAGATTCATACAGATTAAGATTCATCAAATCAAGATTCATTGAGTCTGGATTAATATAAATTTTAATTAATTGAGAATTAATAAAATGAACATACATGACAAGAATTTTGTAAGAACTAATTGTGAATACATGAAATTAAACACCTATTAAAATTCTTAGATACATGGCTAGAAATAAATTCATCTATCATAACTCTAAATTCATGTAGATGAAGATTCATCAATCAAGATTCATTGAGTCTAGATTAATGAGAATATTAATTAATTGAGAATTAATAACATGAAATTCATTCATGACAAGAATTTTATAATATTTATTACATATTGAAAAATAATAAGTAAGATATTATTGTAGTAGGGTTAAAATCGTCCAACAAATGATTCCTATCTATGTGATATTTAATATATTATAGATTATAGATGTTACCAAATGAATTGTGTGCTACTTCCTTAACGACACCTGCCAAACTACTAGAATTATGCACGTGATTTACTTTCAAAGATTTGGAATATTTGAACTATAAAGCAGCACATGATGCTTTCACTTTATCTAAACCAGTAAAAAGGGGATGCAATCGTTTCAGGATGTAGTGAGATTAGTTAGTAAAAAATAAAAAACAAGCATCCTAAATAGAGTAGAGTAGCCAATCATACTGTCAAAATCCAATCACTAGTACCATGGCCCCGATATCTATGTTGCATATGAAATTTTGTCCAGCCGTAAAAGTTCGAACTTGAAATTACTTCAACTAGAAGAAAACACTCTTTTGACCAGAAAACGGTCGAATTCAAAAATTACATGTAGTGTTCCCTCTATCCACATTCACAAATAAGGCAGAATTTCATTTCTCCATAACTTATTAGTATTAGAAGGTAAGGCTGTATGTCCCACATCTTATTGTAACCTTTTTTAAAACATATTTAACACAACTAGGGTCTAAGCCAAACTAGCCATGGAAAAGAATGGAAAAATTTCTGAATCAAAATTCCCAGAAAATTCTCATTCAAAGCTACTAAAACCCAACTCTTTCATAGTTTCCATTAGCAGTTGAAACGATGAAACATTTATTACATCCATCAAAGGAATGAGATCACAACTAAAATAATGGCAAGCTAAGGGGATTTTCGTTGAACATAGGGTCGTCTATGCCAATTTTTCCGGCAATGGTACAATGGTCAAAAATCATATTTTTAAATGATATCAGGCCAATTACGACTTAAACCACATAATTATCTGAAATCAAGAAATTAAACATAACGTACAATACAAAGCTACATACAGAAAAAATGTTTCATAACTAAATAAATCCAAATTCAAATAATTCGCAATTACTGCACTAAAAAATTATTGAAAGAACAGGAAACAGAATCAATTGAAATGAGGAAAAGAAAATCCCTTACATGAAGAAAGAGGCGGTAACCAAAAGCCCAATGCAGAGCATGAAAACAGCTAGGGTTGGGTACCATACATCTGGAACTGGGCTGGAGATCGATTTCGCCTATATTTCCATCATTTTAGACAAAATGAAATGCAGAGAAATCCGTGAAAATCACAATTACGTCAATCAAAGAACCAAAAAGTACAACAGAGAGACTACAGAGCAAAAAAAATAAAAAAAAAATAAAAAAAAAGCGTAAAATTTGGATACCATTGATGGTGGAATTTTCTTTTCCAGAGAAGATAGATCTTGCCTAGCCTTGTAGTCTTTTCACTCTTCTATGAAAGCAATGAGAAAGTTTTCATGTTAGGGTTAAATACCCTGAAACTTTTAAAAATGTCGCTTTAGTCATCAAGCTATATTTTTGACATAGATGATCACCGAACTAAACTTATAAAGTTGTTTTTCATCCATGTTTGGCGTGGTTGAAAAGTTATGAATTCCATAAAATATATAGTTGAAATTAATCGTTGACTTTGACTATGATAAAAATCTAGATCTTAATTTTTACCAAATAAAAGCTTTAGTTAAGTGACTTAAGTCGCTCTTCACAAAATCTTCTGTAAATTTATCGATTTTTGGAGGTATCCAACAACATTTCTCACGTTGTGGACGACCTTGGTGAGATAGTATTAAGTTAAAATATATTACTTCCAAGTTTTTATAACATATATGTAAACGTTTTAAACTCTTTCATTTCAACTTGTCAACTCACTATCATGGAAGAAATCTATCTTCCAGGTAACCCATCCCCAAGGGATCGAGGTATTTTTCCATCACTCTAGCAATGGAGTTTTTAACCCATTTATGTTATGTTATGTTACAAAGTAAAATTCTATACCAGCAAGGAACAAAGATTGTACATTTACAAAATTCACATAATAACATACGGCAATTTCTGTACATTAGAGCATAAAAATTACAAAAATACAGTTACAAGTTGATCGCCGCATTACATGTATTTAGATGTCAATCGGGGCTTCAAATGTGAAAGCCAAATCAAATTTTTTTTTTTTTCCCAAAATTTCCCAGCATTTTTATTGATGTCCATTTCACACAGATGCTCTCTCTCACATCCTCTGGCTTCTCAAGAAAACGTCCAAGTTCCAAGCATATGAATATCTTAAACTCTGATGATCTGATTGCTTTCTTGCACCAACAATATTGAGAAAATTGAGACCCCTGGAGCTTGTGATCCTAATACCTTATCGTCTATGATTAGTGTGATCCAGGCCAGAGTCTTGACGGTAGCCTATGCTCGCTCACACTGCCTGCAGATAATCGCCTCATCTTCTGCCACAGTTCCTTGGCCTTACCTGTTCTTAAAGGACCCGAGCTAGAGTGCCTCCTGAATGACTCGGAATCTTGTCTCTCATACTTAGTGGGCGAACTCAACAGCTCAGACATGGAAAGATTCCTCTGAACATCGAACCGGTAATCATAATTAGAGATTGGGGACTGAGTTAGCAAAGGATCTGGCAAATGGTCTGAATTGGTATCGATCCTAGCATCATCTATGCCAATAGACAAATTCTCCTGACTACAACTTGATCCGAGTTCTTTCGTTTCTTCACACTCATTACATACTAGTTTCAACGCCTGAACTACCTCGCCCATAAAAGGTCTGTGTGATACCTCTGGTTGAACACACATTGAAGCAATAGCAGCTACTTTTGCAATACTGTCGAAAGGAAAATCTGGCCCCAAGGATGAGTCTACAATCAATTCTAAACCTTCTCGACTTGTGAGGAGTGGGCGTGCCCAAGAAACTAAATTCTCTTGACCTGGTGGTTGAGACATGTCTACCGGTTTTCTTCCAGTTAGGAGTTCTAGAAGGACCACACCATAGCTATAAACATCGCTTTTCACAAGAAGATGCCCAGTCATTGCATACTCTGGAGCTACATACCTGGTATCATATATAAAGACAAAATTTAAAAGTTTAAACATGAAAGATTCATACATAAGATAAAAGGGATTACAAAATATGGAAAAAGAAAAAGAGCACCCTGTAATAAAATCTGTTAAATTAAAACTGGGGCTCTATAGTTGCTCTTTCCAAAACTCCTTCGAGAAATTATGATGAGAAATTGGAGAAAAATGATATTTTGAATAATGATTTTTTGGAGAATGTGTGATAAAAACTGGGGAAAAGTTTTGGGTTTACGTAGTGTGGTTAAAAATGAGTATGAAAAATAAAGAATTTTGTTTTAATGGGAGTCAAACATGAGCTTAGCTTTTAACTAGACCATTAGCTCTTTAAGCAAAGTTAAATTGAAAATTATATGTTTAGGCGGGAAAGTATAAGGTTCCCATTTTTCCTGTACAAAAGTACAATAATATATCAGTTTACTATCAGCTAAAATGAATATGCATTACCCGAAGGTTCCCATGACACGAGTTGATATGTGTCTGTTCTCTTCATCCAATCCAGTACGCGCCAAACCAAAGTCGGATACTTTGGGAGTAAAATCTTCTTCGAGTAAGATGTTGCTGGCCTTGAAGTCCCTGTGTATGACACGAGGGCTTGAATCTTCATGCAGATAGGCTAGAGCTCTAGCAGCCCCAAGTGCAATCTTCAGCCGGGCACCCCAATCAAGTGGAACAGTTTCTCTGTCAATGCCTGAGCGCAAGCATAAGCATTTATATTTATATAGCCATTGAAAAGACGTGTGCAGAGAATGACCTCATTAAAAGTTCATACCATGTAGATGAGACTCCACACTGCCATTTGGAATAAGTTCGTACACTAAGCAGCGACTTCGATCTTCAATACATATACCAATCAACTTTACTAAGTTCCTATGATGAAGGCGGCTGAGCATTTCGACTTCAGCCAAGAATTCACGACCACCCTGCTGATCATCTCTCTTTAATATCTTCACGGCGACTTTTGTCCCGTCCTCAAGCACACCACTGTAAACACGTCCAAAGCCACCTTCACCTAGGACTCTCATCTCATTGAAGTAATCAGTTGCTCTCTCAATGTCACTAGAACTGAATGTCTTCGCAGAGCCAGTATATGCTGCAATGCTAGAACCTAAAGAGAATGAAGCAGAATTGGGTCCACTTCCAACTATAGATGCAGCAACACCTACAGATTGTACATTTTATTGTCTCGTCAGAGTAAGATTTTGAATTTGGCTCATCTCAGAGACAATTTCTAGCTGGAAATTTACCCACTTAACCAGATCTATTTATTCAATACCATACATTAGAGGTGTACCACTAACAAACTAATCTTAATTTAACTTAGATTAAGCAAGTTAGCAACATCTCTGGACTTCATATCTACAGGATAAGAATGAGGAAAGTGCTTTGGCAATTGATATTTCTTCAAAAATTCTTGAAGCTTCACCTGCTTCTCAGAATATTTTCGAGTTTCACTAAAAGCTTTTAGAATTAACATTTCTTTCGAGTGGCTGCAGAGGCATAACTTCATAAAAAGGCATATAATGTACACAAAAGCAAAAGGTAATCAACTTCTGAGAATAGGAACTATTAAATATGAAGCTCATTGAGATCACAAAGCCAGCCAAGATCTTTAAGCAATAACAGTAAAAAAAACAAATATAAAAAATTAGGCAACCTAGATTTTACCTGATGATTTTGCAAGGGAACCGATCATGGTTGGTGAAGTTGAATCTCGCTGTGAAACGTTATCTCTACGTTTGAAGAGCATAACCCATGCAATAACACACAATAAGATAACAGCTACAGAAGCAGACAAGACAATTATTGCTACAATGCTTCGGCTAGGACCATGCTGCTTCCCCCTTACATCAACCCCAAGGGGCTGCATAGTCCTTGCATTATTGTCATGACCGGGATATGGCTTACTGGCTATGATCCCAATGGTTGAAGGAGGCAAAGGCGGAGAGGGGGGAAGACCTACAATTGTAATATTTTCAATTCAAGTAGTCAGGTTAAACAATAAATGTGAATGTGATTCAAAAAGATATGGATGCGATCAGAACCTGGATAGCGCACATATAATACATCGTAATCACCAAAAAATGAAGTTTTTATGACCACTCGCTTGTGCCAGAATCTTTGAAACGTCAAATACGCTGAAGTACCATCAAATCTTTCCCCCAGGGGTACCAAATCAATGAGGACAATGGTCTTTGCTGGATTTTCACCAGCTGCATTTGCTCCCATTATACGCACTTGGCTTTGCTTCATTAATACTCCAGCGGCAAGTTCTGCTGCTAGTTCTGACACTAAAGGGAAGAAGGTATACAGTGCTACACTAAGGTGCAGTGCCACTTGCATTGGCAACACACAAACACAGGGAGATTCAAGCAGACCATATGTATATGGCTCGGCGCAAGTCAACGGTGCACAATCTACATAAGTAAGTTAAACATTGGAATATGGCAGTATAAAATATTATAAAACATAAAGCAAAAAAGCCAAGAAACTGTAGTAACAAAACAAAGATGTATATGTACGCACCTTTATGAGGAGGTGGAGGTGGCAGTGCTTGAAACGGTGGCGGTAGTGGCATCTTTGGATTTTTTGGAGAAGAGTATCCAGGAGACATTTTTGGGGGTGGAATGAAGGGGGCTTGTAAATGCATAGATGGTAAATGTATAAGTATCATTGAAGCAGCAAATAAAAATTAACAAAATCAAACTTTGAGAGGGGGGGTTATTTACTCTCCCCATGTTAAAGGGAGAACAACAGATATTCTTACTTTTCCTTTGCCCAAATGGAGATGTTGAAGATGGAGTTGGTGCTGGTGCTGGTGCAGGAGAATCGTTATTATCTGATGAAGGGAATGGAGAAACCTGTTATCCTGAGTTTGACATTTAAAGAATAGTAATTTTTATTCAACAATCTGTGGTAGGATTGACTAGTGAGTACCTGGGTGTGAGGGTGGTGGAGCCCTGTGTCTAAGATTAGTCTTTGGATCTGATTTTGGATTATAAGAAGGGGCTAGACCGTCAAAAACATTGATAAGTGAAAAAAGAACAGTGACTGTTAAAGCTATGTCTTGAACTAATTATCCCCTTGTTTGGTGGGCATTAAAATCAGATTTTTAGTATATTTTGATAAAAGTTGATGAGATGTGTGGTTGAAAATTTGTGAGTCCTATAAAATTTGTGTTTAAAATTAATTGTTGACTTTAACTTAGATTAAAATCTGGCTTTTAATTTCTACTAAACAGGGGCTAAATGAGAAAACTTTAATGTGATAAATGAAACCTTGTTTCACTGAAGCGGGAGGGAGAGCCATATGTGATAACGGTGCAGGAGTGATCTTATGCTCCCTTGGACGATGCTGCCTCTGAATTGAGGTTGAAGGTGGAGATGCCGGGGAAAAAAACCCAGTGTTTGGAGTTGACTTGGAAAATGGATGAGGAGGGGAAGCGCTATTAGATCGCCATGTGGATTTATGCATAGGAGCTGAATGAGGGAATGACAAATAACATTTATAAACTTCTCAAATAATTTTTGACAGCATATTACGAGAAAAATTTACAAATGTTTTTACTAACCTTCTTTTGGGGAGTGGCTCACAGGTACATATTGGCTGGTAGTTCCACTTGGAGGTGCTGCAATTGGCGTTGCTGCTCTTTTCCTATTGATGCTTGAAGAGGGTGTTAACACAGAAGGAACATTTTGTTCTGTTTCATAAACATAGGAACCCAGTTAAAGTAAATTATGCATTATATCAAGTACACCATCTGCTAATATGGAAATATATCCATTTGAAAACAAAATGATTCGATGACATGCAAAAACTCATTCAAATTTCATTTCCCCAAGGTTCTCTATCTGAAGCTCAAATTCATTTTAAAGTTATGTGTGAGATGGGTAGCTTGTTTCTAGCAAGAATACATGTTTATGTTTCTGTTAGCCACTTGTTAAGTTGCTTTAAATCCAAAGAAGGTATGGGAGTTTATATATAACAAGTGCCCATATTACAATGAGGCTATCTCTAGCCATGTAAATAATTGAAGAGCATATATGAAGAACGATCTTGTGAGGCTCGGACTTGGAACTTTGTGGAGTAAGGAGTAAAGCATCCAGGGTTGGTGTATCTCATTGTGCGTGGAGAAGCATTGCGAACCTTTTGTTCTTTCTTCAGAGCCATTTCTTTTCTGAGTACTCAAGACTCAATTGATGGAAGAAAATGATAGACTCCTACCAATTCTAATCAATTGATGGAAGAAAATGATAGACTCCTACCAAGTCTAAATACTTTAGAAGGATCCAGAACAATTGAGAAGCACATTCAGTTAGGGGCAGGGATAGTTTGGGAAATAAAGGGGGAAATAGTAGTATAAATGGAATAGGAGAGGGAGCCAAATGGGGGGAGGGAGGGAGGATATTGAGTAGTTGGTTAAGCCAATTAGGAGAGATCCAGCCTCTCGAAAGCTTGGAATTGTTCTTTCAATTTCCTGTTTTCCAGTTCATTTCAATTCAATACAATCTTCAATACAATTGTTCTTTCTTTACAAACAATTGCATCAATCCATCTATACTACATCTCACTCCAACAATTATCATACATCTTACAAATTCACTAACACATCAAATCCTAGTTCACAGCCACATATTTACAGCAGAAGTTCACCACAGCAGCACCAGCATCTCTTCTATATAGCTGGTTTGCAGAATTCCAGCAAGAGTAGCCTTCAATTGAGCAGCAGAGACTGAGGATCCTTATCAATTCGTATCAGAGCATCGATCTCAGGGCAATGGCAACAAATTTCAGCAAGGAAACTGAAGAGAGTTGGGCACAATATTTAATCGATTGGAAAAGATGATAAGGCAACTAGAAGGAGATCGAGCAAGGGGTTGTGGACTGGATTCACATGGCCCGCTAGAAACATCAATTTTCTATGGAGAAGACACAGATCGATGGATGTCGGAGGTGGAGAAGATTTTCTCCAGAAATCAGTTATCGGAGGCAGAGAAAATTGAGGAGGCAACAGCCTGTTTTCACTGGCAAACATGGAATTGGTTTCAGAAGGTAGATCAACTGTGATCGGTGCGAACATGGGATGAATTGAAGGATTGATGTTGGCTCGATTCCTCCAAAAATAAGCTCTCTAGTGAAGAAGTGTCAACAGGAAATCATAGGGGTGAGGTAAACTACGAGACTAAGGTGAAAGAATGACCGTGTCAACTGCAGGTGTGTCCAGAACCAAGCTGGAAATGGAGAAGGGATTGGAGCATGCCGTAGAAGGTGTCTCTATGATTGGGCTGGATCAGGAGATGAAGAAAGGGAAAGCAAGCTTTGTCAAGGGGCTGGCAGAAACGACTGGAATTCATATGAACAAACCATTGGGCTTGGTTTCGGAGTTGGCCCAAACAATTGAGGATAATCTCTCTATGGCTCAGATTGGTTGGTTTGCACTTAGCACATTAAAAGGTAAGCCCATATTAACACCAACTCAAGCCAATACTTCCACTATTTCCTTCCAGTCACGTTACATCCCCTCTACTACATCCCCAAATTTCTTTTCCAAAAGCGGAGCATCTGTCAAAATCAGTCCTTCCATCAGCAACAAAGAACAGGTGTTTCCGTCGCCGTTGTCGGAGGAAAAGTATGAGCGCCAAATTACAAAACTTCCATCGCAGTGGAGGGCGGAAGCCACATCAGCCGAACCAACCATCTCCTATGAAATTCTCATCAAAATCGAAGACAGGGGAGTGAGCACGGTTGGTCGAAGTCGTCGTGAGGAAACCGCCATCAGAGGAAATCGAAGATTAATTAGATTCTCATCTGAGGTACTGGTAGCTACGCTACAAGCAATTTCTGAAGCGTTGATGAAGGGCGAAATTGGGAATAGGTAGAAGCAGTAGGTAAAGGCCGAGATACAAATGTTGTCGCCTAATGGGCTCAAACAATTGATGGAAATTGATGACATAAATTCCTTGATCCAAAATTAGTGGGCTAGAGGCAGCACAAAAGGAAATAGGTCTTCCATCATTTCGGGCGAACAGATGAATTCAAACCAGGCCTAATGCTTCTTTTCAGATCCAGGCCATCTCATCTCTCACATGAGATCGCCTTCACCAAACTTCTTCATGAACAGTGCGCTTACAATTTGGTTAGCTGAATCAGGACTGCTGGCCACTGAAAAAGTCAATAATCCAGTTTTTAAAAAGGTGACTAAAGCCGGATTGCAATCCATGGAACTCACAGGTCAGATTAGCCTTCATCAAATTTCACTCTTGATATGATAGACAAGACTGAAAAATTAGCTTGGGAATTCGATGATAATGAGTTTGGAGGGTTAGGTAGTGACAAAGGTGGCAGGATTCTTGACACCAACAATGGTGCAGAGATTGTGACACGTTAGGATTGTTAACTAATTCAATAGTTACATAAGAAGGGGTCGTGGAGCTGATTGGTCATGGTACTATCCACCAATGTATTTTGATTCGTTGGGTTCAATTTTTTGATAACTCGAAAGGAGATGTGACTGGATATGGGGTTTTCATGGACAATGACAACTTCTTTAGGATGAAATATCATTTCTCTACTCTGATTGTGATGGGCATTGTAAAGGAAATGGTGTGGGTGTATGATGAAATGACCAAACCACAACTCCTCCCACCTTGAGGACGAGGTGGATTTCGAGGGGCAAGTAATGATAGACTCCTACCAAATCTAAATACCTTAGAAGGATCAAGAACAATTGAGAAGCGCATTCAGTTAGGGGCAAGGGTAGTTTGGGAAGGGGGGAATATTGAGTAGTCGGTTAAGCCAATTAGGAGAGATCTAGCCTCTCGAATGCTTGGAATTGTTCTTTCAATTTCCTGTTTTCCAGTTCATTTCAATTCAATACAATCTTCAATACAATTGTTCTTTGTTTACAAACAGTTGCATCAATCCATCTATACTACATCTCACTCCAACAATTATTATACATCTTACAAATTCACTAATACATCAAATCCTAGTTAACAACCACAGATTTACAGCAAAAGTTCACCACAGCAGCACCATCATCTCTTCTATATAGCTGGTTTGCAGAATTCCAGCAAGAGTAGCCTTCAATTAAGCAGCAAAGACCGGGGATCCTTACCAGAAAACAAAGCTTAAGAGTGAAGGAATGGGAAGATAATTATCTCGCTTAAAAACTCCTCCTTCTATCTTTTGTAATACATTAACATGACACATATACGCTTAGATAGCTATGTAGTTAGGGATCAATTATAGTCCTAATATCTTGATTTGTACTTCCTTCTCTGAGGTCATAGTTTCACGGGCCAAGACTACATGAGTCTTGCAGTGGAACAATTTTTCACGCTCATGCAGTAATATTCTCGCTCCATTCGACTACTTTCCGCCATCCCCATCACAAGTTTAGACATGACCCATTGCATATTTCACCCACAATGTGTATTAGAGTGAACAAATGAATGCCTCATGTTTCACTTGGTGCCAGGATGCTCGCCCATGCACAATGCACATCTCAATCCAGCTTGTCCGCATGCTCATACACAACATACGGTCCTTGCTCAAAGAACGCTCACTGGAAATGAGCTATCCTAGCTCCACCTAAAGCATTGAGGATTATTTGCATGGCCTACAATGCAATCCTTATGCTCGTCACTTTCAACATGCATTTTAGCCGTCCGACAATCCATTAATAAGAAGTACTTCATTGCATACTCGTTCCCACATATCGGCATCTTGCCATATTTGCCCAACTATGAGGTGACTAAGGTCCTTCACTCAACGCAAAACCTTTGGCAATTACAGTCAACTACGAAACTCCTCGCAAACCAAGCTCTCCCCTCATCCCTAATGGTCACTGACATTAGCATCATGCTAAGTTGGTGTTCTGGCTGAGCATTTTGATACTCGTGTTTATAAGGTCCTTAATGTAGAACAAATAAACTAAATAGTTTTAATTCATGATATTAGGACTGTGATAAAATTTTTGGAGTCAATATTAACGCCAGCTATTCTATAATATGAGAGATTGATGATTAATTTTGGTATCTAGGTTCAATTATTATTAGAATGGGGCAGATGAAATGAAGAAGTGAAATAGTGATTCTATGAGATATGAAGATACCTATATAGTTAAAAGACAAGTTTAGTTATAACATCATTGTTTTATGGTTCTGAGTGTTGAACATCAAAGTAGAAAACGTCCATATTCAGATGTTAAAATGGAGGTATAACCCTAAGAGACTAGATAATATAGAACATGAAAAATATATTAACAAGTAGAGGTTACCTATTGAGGATAAACTAAGGGAAAAATGATTTTCGTTGATTGGAACTTCTCTTGTGTAAACCTAAAGAATCTCCCATCACTAGTGTACTACAATTCCACAAAAACAAGTTTTAAGAGGGAGAGGTACACCAAAATTAACATAGCTTGACATTTTTCAAAGGATTAAATATCATTTGGTTCTTTTTGTAGATGCACGGTTAGATTGATAGACCGGACGAAGCAGGGTAAAAGGATTCATGTACCTCACAGGCTCACACCGATCTTTCTAGGATAAAACATAGTTTGGTTTTGTGTATATGTAACATAGCCACCAAAGAAGGGAAATAGTGCAAATGCTCAACAAAATCAAGCATAAATCATCTCAAACATCACCTGGAGGACTGGATGGAGGTTCTTCTGGTAATATCAGTTTCGAAGGTGGTGAACTCACTGGAAATCCCGGAGGTGATGATGTAACTGGTACTGCATTATCAAGCCATAAGATGCTCATGATGAGGTTCTTGTTAGCTGAAGATTTAGTGAAATAATATTTGAAAGACAAAAGCAGTGAGAAGGCACACCAGGCGGAATGGATGGTGATTCTTTAGGAAAAACCTGACGAGAAGGTGGTGGACTTTGTGGCATTGTCCCTGGAGCAGATATTTAAAATTGTTTAACTTTAGAAAGATGAAGATTCAGCGAAACAATAATTGTAAACAAAAGAAGTAAGAAGGCACACCAGGCGGAATGATTGGTGGTTCTACAGGAATAACTGGACGAGAAGGTAGTGGACTTCGCGGCATTCTCCTTGGAGCAGGCATATTTGTTACTGTATTTACAATTGCTTAACTTTAGAAAGCCGGAGATTTAGTGAAATTGTATATGTAATACAAAAGCATTGAGAAGGCACACCAGGCGGAATGGTTGGTGGTTCTTCATGAAAAACTGGATGAGAAGGTGGTGGACTTTGTGGCATTATCCTTGGAGCAGGCACATTTGTTACTGCATTTCCATTTGTTTCACTTTAGAAATTACTCATCGTAATGACAGAAAAATATATTAGAAACTAGAAAAAATTCTAAACTATCAACTACCTCGGGGAATTGGTGAGAGGGAGGTATCACTTTCAGGTGATTTAGCTCCAGGAGAAGTTGGTGGCATGGATCCTGGCACAAGGGGATGGGTAGTTTGCTGGTTTGGTGGTGGACTCCTAGAAGGAGATGCCATGGATGCTGCGTACTCATAAACTAAATCAATCGGAACTCTGTGTGTGTGTGTGTGTGTGTGATGAGAACACATAATCTTAGTCACAAGTTAACAACCAACCTGGAGCTTGTGGCATGAAAGGAGGACGTTCTATGTGCTGAGGATTCCCTGGAGGAGGAGTAGGTGGCATAACTGGCACAGATTCTTGAATTGATGGGGGCGGAACTGAAAGATGCGGCAGTGGTACTGAAGGATGACTTGGCCATGGGGAAGCCACGGGGCCTTTTCTAGTTTGAGGTAATTGTGCTGACGTGTGAGGTGGCATTGCGAGTAGAGGGTGCAAACTTGATCCTGAAATAACAAATACAAATCACATCAACTAAAAAGTCGTGGTCATACTCAAAAAGCTATAAATTATAGAATCGCAGAGTAGTACCATTTGCTTGAGATGCTGGAGTGGGTGCTACACTGCTGGATACGTTTTCTTTAGGCACAGGGCCAGGTGTTCCTTCTCCAAGAGGAGGAATTGCAGAAAATGCAACCAGGGATGGGGATAATCTATGCTCTAAAGTTGATAGATTCAAAAAAAAAATACCAAGATTAATAGCGTAGTTTAGTAGATTAACAAACAAAGCTCAGCTAATGTCAAATGAATTAAATACTCCAATTAATTGGCTGCCTTCTAAGGTAATGTAATATATAACATTTTTTCAACTGCCAGTTTTATATAGACTACATCGGAAATGCTATTTTTGCAAGAATGAAGTTGCACAAATTTATTATCGTAACAGAGTTCAACTTTCTGTTCATTTCAGCATAAAAAGAAACAAAAAATAAAAAAAAAAATGCTGTGTAAACATGTAAAAAGATGAGTAAAAATAAAAGGAGAGCTTGATCACCGAATCTAGAGTAAACAAGTATCTGTGATAAGAAGAAAAATTTACCACTAGAACCCAATAGACAATAATGTCCAGTGAAGATTCTTTTCGTCTAATGATGCCTTTAAGCTAATGATATTTGGTGAAAACTAGGATTAAACTTGATCAAACCCCTGATACAATTTTTAATGATGGACATTTCTCAAACGAAGGCAGAAATTGCATGAGCTCCAAAATAAATTAACCACGCAAAATTTCTTTCTTGGGGCAGATTCATTAAAACAGATCATAGATGCAACATAAGCAGCAGGATTCAGGTCGAGAAACAAACTTGAGAAACTACAAATTCAAATCCTTTGCACATGGTTAACCATTGCATTGCATCTATAATTAGAATACAGATACCAGAAATCTGTCATTCTAAATTCACGTCGTTGATTTCATTCTTATCTTCTAATAATTTATACCAGTCAAGAACAAGTCCAATTAAAGCATTTGAGATACAAATGCAGGTTAACATTAATTTCTATCCAGCCCAGATCTTCAAATAATTCTTTAACACAATAGTAATGAACTAATAAATGATTACCTGCAGATCCCTGGATCACCAAAGAACAAGCTAAGGCAAAGATTTTAAGCACCAATCCAAGAACTGGCAGCATCACCGCCCCCATCCCACATAAAATAACCAATTAATCTCTAAGAAAAACACACCAACTCAATCTCAATAATGATAGATAGATAACAGAATCAGAACATTGAAAGAATTTTTTTTCCCAATAAAAATAATCCAATCTCTTTACAGTGAATAAATTATTCAAGAAAGATAGGTAACTTAAAGTGATAACAAAAAAGGGGGGTTAGATTAGATTAAAGAAGAAGACCCACGAGCAGAAAGAGTAAGAGGCAAGCAATATTCAAGAACGATAGGCATTTGTTTCTTGAAAAGCCCAAAAATGGGTTTGGTGATGGTATGAAAGAAAGCAAAGGCAAAATAAACACAATCAGTTTGTGGGTTGTGATTAAGATTAAAGAATGAGGAAAACAATCTAGTGTGGGAATTTTTGCAGTGATAAATTGGCATGTTGTTTGGTTGCAGGAGGGAGTGAATAATACATTCAACCACCGTTTGCAGTGACATGTGAGCAATTAAAGCTAATCCCAACTAAGCTTTTTTCAAAGTAATAAAAACAACAGAACAAACAATCTCTTAATCGCTAAAGCCAGTAAGAAGTAACTGGCGCCTCTTGTTTTCTTCTAAATTCTCTCTCTCACGCGCACAGTAGAGACAGAGAAAGAGGGATATAGCTTGTACTGTAATTTTTATATGGATGAAGATTTTTCATAAATTATTATGACAATGATCAATTAATGAGATGGATGCCTGAAAAGAGAGGAAACTAATGGGTGTATTTAATTTTTCTTTCAACATATCTCAATTGAGTCATTAAATATTAATTTTTTCCAATTTAAATCACTATACTTTCAGCAAGATATTCAGGCACATAAAGTAAGTCACTGTCGACATTTTGGACGCTTGTTTTGCCACTACTCGACAGGAGCTTGAGAACTCCCTCTGTCGCACAAATACATGCTTCTTAAATTTTTTTATATATACTCCTGTATTAAATAATTATTTAAATAAGAGTAGTTCATATTTGTTTATAACAAGACAACACACATTAAATAATAACATATTAGAAAACAAAAAATAAATTATACTATAAATAAAATAAAAAATGTTGTTTATAATTTGGTATAGACAAAGAGGAAAATAATTTATATTTATTGGACGAATGGAATCCTACTTTCGATTGATAACGATGAACACAATTATTGACTTACTATTATGTTGCATCATAAAAGTGTTGAAATTAAGAAAAATGTGCATTCTGGCTTTTAATCTAAAGTTATTATGATCTTCATTTTACTATTTTTATTTTCAATCATGCTACAAATACACTCTTTTTACATCATGACAAATGAGATATTACATTGAACGGTTTTATAAAAAAAAGGTACTTTTCCGTCAACATTTTTTTTATTTTTTTTTAAACAATCGAGTGTCAAAAACAATGTCAAACTTT
>CAIGRL010228919.1:0-15492 GCA_903798325.1 Fraxinus xanthoxyloides
ATATATATATATATAATAGGTTCTTTATTCTAACGGAATCATACATAAGTATTCTAGAATAATATTGCCGCATTCAATAATCCAAAATAATATCTTGTTTAATCTAATAAAGAAAATGTATTTTTTTGATAATGGTAAAAACTAATTTTAGAAAAAAAATATTGATTATGTAAATCTTATTTAAGGCTCCAGAAGAATCAATATTATGTAATATGGAGGAACAAAATTTACTATTGCTAGTATTTTGTTCTCCACTTAATATAAATGAAACTTACAAATTTTCTAAAATATGCTATAATTAGTAGTACATTATACTAGTATGAGTATAATTGCGGCACGTCAAAATCAAGAGTTCAATCTGATTTTATTATTTGGCACAATCGATCAGACCATCACGACTCAACAATGATGCGAAACAAATATATATTTTTTTTTGAGAAATCGAATGCACGTTCAGTGAAGAACTATTATACTCTTCAATCCAATGAATTCACGTATAATACTTGTTCTCTGTATTGAAAAGTGTAGACTATATCCCCAAAATCTTGAAAATTAATTAGGGTGATGTATGGGGCCACCTCACTTTCTATGTTGACTATCTCTACATATTACTTATATCTAAGAGAGATGATTCATGTAAATGATTGCATGATGTTTGCAATATGAAATTTGTGAAATTACAGTTCAGTTTTTAAATTATGAGCATAATTTTCACATATATAGTATCGACAATGTGTTTTATTAATTGGAGCATAAAATCAACATTTTAATTTTCATCTGTTATGGGGTGGGGTGGGGAAACCATAACCCCAATCCCATTTGAATATTAACAGAATGGTTTTACGAGCTGCTTGGCCGTAATTTATATCGTGAAACCGATCAAAGGTAGGGAGAGAGTTAGCGACATGATTTCATCGTCGGGGTAGTTCGTTTCGACGATTTGGGTGACGAGAGGAAGCTTTGGATGGGGTGACAACGTTAGGGATTCCACCTAGGGCTGTCGCCAACTGAACATATTTAAGGATTGTGAGGCCCCCCAATTTGCTTCGTGAGGCTGGTCAAAGGTAGGAAGAGAGATGGTGGCATGATTCTGTTGTCAATGAAGTTTGTCTCGAACGATTTGGATGGCGTGAGGGAAGCTTTAGATCGACGAAGCCGCTAATGTTTTAACATAAGGGCGCTGCTAATTGAATGGTTTTAGGAGTTGTTGGGCCCCCAATTTGTGACGTGAGGCTTGTTGAAGGTAGGAAACGAGATGGTAGCTTCATTTAGCTGTCAATATGGTCTTATTTCAAGTAGTTTAGGTGGTGGGAGGAAGCTTTGGATAGGAATGCGGTATGTGGCGTAAGGCCGATCGACGATAGGGAGGGAGAGGGATGTGATTCAGTCGCTAGTGCCATTTTCGATAGTTTAGGTTGCAGGAATGAAGCTTCCGAGTGGTGGGGGTGAGAGATAAGGTCGTGATGAATTAATTTGATAATTTGTGATCAATAAATAATTTATGACTTATAAGAACGTGTAATATGTGATTCAATTTGTAACTGTGATCTATAAATTATGTTTTTGTGATCGTGATTTTGTGCAATTTGTGACTAGTGCATGACCATGATAATAAATTATGTGAGACCTTGACCCATTTAATTAATTAATAAGTCAGAAAATTATTATTAGGTAGTCACAAATATGACCACCCGATTTTATTTTATTTTTTTACAAATTTTTTATTTTTTAAAGAGTATTTTGAAACATTTGTAGTTATAAATTTTTTCGAACTAAAATATAGCTTCTTAAAAGATGGGGAGCCCATCTTAATTTTCTAGAATTTTTAAGAAAATCTAATGTAAATATTTATATACTAAGGCCTTGTTTGAGCTTTATTATTTGACAAAGAATGCATTTATGAATAGTGTTTAATAGAGAATGCGTAATTAAAAAGTAGGGAGAAATTTTTAATTTGCGTGCAATATTATTATATTGAAAAATGTGTGATTAAAAAGAAGAGAGATAAAAATGTATTTAAAAATTATGATGATCATAGAAGGGCTAACTATCATAAGTAAGAAATTTGCTAGATTTACACACATTGGTGTACATTTAGTTTCACAGCTCTCTCACATAGGGGGTGGAGCCCATAATTTTAGAAATCTGGAGCTCCACTGCCTATGTGAGAGGGTTGTGAAACTAAATGTACATCAATATGTGTACATTTAGCATTTTTGCATAAGTAAATACATGCCCTTGTTTATTTTAGTTAAAAATCAAATTTTAGTAAATTTTGATAAATATTGATGAAATATGTTATTTAGAAATTATAAATTTCGGGGTGTATTTGAACCACATTATTTTGTAAAAATATATTTTAGAATAGTAGATTAATAAAGAATATGTGGTCGTAAAAGAAAGAAAAGTTATTGATATAATGAAAAATATTATTTTATTGAAGAATATGTAGTTAAAAATAAATGAAAAAATGTGAATGAAAATTTTGGACGTGAACCGAAGCTTCATAAAATTTATGATTAATTTGAGGAAAAATTGAATTTTTGAAAATGGGTCAAAAGAAAGCTTAACCTCAAACGTGGAGAAATTGTACTTTTCATCAATCGTCGTCTTCTTCTTCTTCAGGCTACCCTCCACAACATCATAACCTTTCACTCTGTCTCGTAGGTTGCTTTTTCACTAATTTAAATCTAGATCCATATTCCTTGTCTCAAATCTCCCATATATATGTATTTTGTATTCCCTTTATTATTCATTTTCATGCTTCATCATTGCATGTATATTTTTTCATAATCATTATCTTCTTTTTAGATTCTTGCTCCGATCTGATATTTCTTTTAAGGGTTAATAATATTTATGAAAAGGTTTTATACTTTTGATGTTGAAGCTCGTGATCTGAATCTTGATTTTCGAAATTGTAGTGTTTGATGTGAAAAACAATTGGATGACAAGAAGAAATTTGATTGTTTGATGGGCAATACATGCCGTGGATATTTCGGGAGCAAACATTTTCAGGCCTACAATCAGCCCGAAGACCATTCCAATTCCAAGCGTAACGATCACTCCAATTCTTCTGATAAATTCTCGCCTACAAGCTTGACCTCTCAGCTCCCCGTTTCTCAAGATTTTCCAAAAGATCACCAGCGAAAACAGAAAACTGACACCATTAGTCCCAAGAAAGATACCATTATGAATCGCGGCACTACAAATCAACCTTATTTCGTATTGGGCCACAGGACTGCCAATATCCGTGATCTTTACACACTTGGCCGTAAACTAGGGCAAGGCCAATTCGGGACTACTTATTTGTGCACTGAAATTTCCACCGGAATTGAATACGCGTGTAAATCTATACTGAAGAGGAAGTTGATTTCTAAGGACGACGTAGAGGATGTTAGGAGGGAGATTCAGATAATGCACCATTTGGCTGGTCATAAGCATATTGTCACCATTAAAGGTGCATATGAAGACCCTTTATACGTTCACATTGTAATGGAGCTTTGTTCTGGGGGTGAATTGTTTGACCGCATTATTCAAAGGGGGCATTACAGTGAGAGAAAAGCAGCTGAATTGACCAAGATTGTTGTTGGGGTTGTTGTGGCCTGTCATTCTCTTGGGGTTATGCATAGAGATCTTAAACCTGAGAATTTCTTGTTGGTTAACAAGGACAACGATTTCTCTCTCAAAGCCATAGATTTTGGGCTCTCAGTTTTCTTTAAGCCAGGCATAGAAACATTTGAACTAAGCTTATTTTAGCTTCTTTGGCGGCTTTATTCTTATGCAGTTGCTTCTTTGGCGATATTGGTCTAATTTGATATATGACTTTCTGCTTCAGGTCAGATTTTCACGGATGTGGTTGGAAGCCCATATTACGTCGCGCCTGAAGTGCTTCTGAAGCATTATGGCCTAGAAGCAGATGTGTGGACTGCAGGTGTCATTCTTTATATATTGCTAAGTGGTGTGCCACCTTTTTGGGCTGGTAAGTTGGATTATGATTACGATTATGCATATTAATATTCCTAGTGGAATATAGTAATATTTCTTCTGCTTTATGTGCAGAAACACAACAGGGAATATTTGATGCTGTTTTGAAGGGACACATTGATTTTGATTCAGACCCGTGGCCATTAATATCAGAGAGTGCCAAGGATCTTATTAGGAAGATGTTATGCATGCGACCTTCAGAGCGGTTGACTGCTCATGAAGTATTATGTATGTTCACTTTCCCTTTTGCTGGAGTAGATACTTGGGACTCTGACTTTGGATCGTATATATTTTCCCACTTTCCTTGAAAATCTAATTGATCGTACCATGATTAGTGTTAATTACTTAATAGCATTTTAGTCGAGTGACTAGCATATGATTTAGAGGACTTATATTGTGTATTGAGACTAGGCCTCCATCTAGGATCTCTGATGGCTCTAAAGAGGACACTGCCAAGTAATGTTAAATGCAGCAGGACTTTTTGTAATACTCTTCTATCGTGGTCGTGAATTATGCAAACAGATATGGGCAATGGCTATTTCTGTGGTGTCAAGTGTTCAATATTGGCATCAAAATGTTCACGATCAATATTCAAATAGTAATTTCAACTTTGTCATTATACGAATTTGTTAACGTGTCAATTGTTTTGCATGATTTGCATGTGGTAAAGATCTGGTAGTTATATATTTTTACATTGAAATTCCATAGGTCATCCTTGGATTTCTGAAAATGGTGTTGCACCTGACAAAGCACTGGATCCAGCTGTACTTTCTCGTCTAAAACAGTTTTCAGCTATGAATAAGTTGAAGAAGATGGCTTTGCGGGTATGTAATGAGCACGACCACAAAGTTGGACTATTTTGCTTCAAATATTTCTCAATAGAGAGTTTAAGGTTGAGTAAAAACATCTTTAGCCAAGTATACTTTGTGTTTCAAGTTCAATAGGCTAACCACAAGTCGAACAAGGCACCACATTAATGTACATATTCCTTCCACTTGTGCAACAATTTACCGCTTAATCATGTTTTATGTATAAACTTCATTTTGTCTTGCTTAAATTCGTAAAAACTTGAAACTTGATCATCCATATATGATTAACAAATTTATATTTTTTAATTATTTTGGATTGTGTTGAATTATATTTTCATATGTATATGACTTTTACGTTTTAGATCATTTATATATTGATTGAAATTTTTTAATATTATTTAATTAAATATTAATAAACAATCTCACTATTGCGGTGGTCAACGGTCGCCCTAGCTGACTCAATATCGTGGATCTGTGCATACCCAGTGCTTATGTGACTAAACTTGAGGATGTGATTTTAAGTTTGTGATTGGTGCAGTATACTTTTCCCNAATTTCGTCTTGTCTCGTTTAAATTCGTAAAAACTTGAAACTATTATCTGTATATGATTAATAAATGTATTTTTTTTTAATTATTTTGAGTTGTATTGAATTATATTTTGATATGTATATGACTTTTACGTTTTAGATCATTTATATATTGATTGAAATTTTTTAATATTATTTAATTAAATATTAATAAACAATCTCACTATTGCGGTGGTCAACGGTCGCCCTAGCTGACTCAATATCGTGGATCTGTGCATACCCAGTGCTTATGTGACTAAACTTGAGGATGTGATTTTAAGTTTGTGATTGGTGCAGTATACTTTTCCCCCTTTTGCGGGGAGGCGTACCATTTAATAATGAGATCTAGTGGTAGAAAGTAGAAACTGTCCATATCGCAAAGCTGATAGATTACGCATCTCTGTGTGTGCATACATCCACATGTGTCTGTATGTCTATGTTTGGATTTTTTGTCTGTCTGGACATGTATGTATGTGGAAAACGAGTAAATTGAATCTGACCAATCATGATATGAAGTTCAGTGTCGCTTCTTTTTCTCCTTCAGGTAATAGCTGAAAGCTTGTCAGAAGAGGAGATTGCGGGCTTAAAAGAGATGTTTAAGGCCATGGATACTGATAATAGTGGAGCAATCACATTCGATGAACTCAAAGTTGGTTTAAGAAAATATGGATCCACATTAAAGGATACAGAGATTCGTGATCTCATGGATGCGGTATGGTTGTGTGTCCTCAATAAGCTCTTTTTTTTGTGCATATTTATATGTGCTTTAAATTTTTTAATCTATTGATTTACCTTGTCTGTAACAAGGCTGAAAACTGTTTTCTTATATCCATTTGCTTATTATAGGGTCTGGGTCTGTCAGTATAGCAACGTGCTTCGCAACAAAGTCACTTTCACAGTCGGTCAGCTGAGATTATGATTGAAAGAAAATCAACTTAGATGAATAAATAGAAAATATGCTGTTAACAGGATTGTCCTGGCTTTTTGCTCAGACATCTTTCTTGCTTAAATTCTGTGTATTGAAGTAAGAGGAGCTTCTACATTTTCATTTTTCCTCATCACAGTAGATAACTGTCCCAGCTTTTTAACAGACCTGCAATTTTCATACTCTCACCATTCATGGTTTAGCATCTTCCCCCTCTTCAATCAATGCCTGGCTACCATCAACTTAGGATTCTTTTATGTTTGCTGTTTTTATGCGCTTATTAAAATTTGAAGCCATCACAGTGGCTGAACTATTGCTGTGATTTGCAGGCTGATGTAGACAATAGTGGAACCATTGACTATGGAGAATTTGTTGCAGCAACAATTCACCTGAACAAACTAGAACGCGAGGAACATCTTATGGCAGCATTCCAATATTTCGACAAGGATGGAAGTGGTTATATTACCATTGATGAACTCCAGCAAGCTTGTGTAGAACATGGCATGACGGATGTCCTCCTTGAAGATGTTATCAGAGAAGTTGATCAAGATAATGTAAGTTAAAATGCATTTGAAAGGGATCTTATTTCAAATGACTCTACATACAGGTAAACAAATACGGTTATTCATGCTGAACAGTTCAACGTTTGGATCAAACTAAACTTCCATAACTGCAAAGCATTTTATAAAGCTTAATGGTACAAAATTGATTATTGATCCAAAGAGAACTCTGAAACATTGTCCAACATAATACATGTAGCTTAGACACATGAGAATCGTAAGTCCACTTTTTAAGTTTTTCTGGATACTTTAAACTTTTTTGAATGACTATTAAGCTATTTACCAGATGAAAAAAGGATATTTGAAAAACATTTACGTGTTTGCACATATGCAACAAATTTTAGGGCGTGTTCATTAGAGATTAAAATCGCATTAAAATTGAAAAACTAGCCGTTATTGTTGACTTTTATTAAACAAGTGAGACCCAATAATGATTATATTTTCAATTTTAATTGGATTTTGAGCTATATCGAACACGTCCTTAGTTTAAAAATGATTTTCAAAAGGTGTCATTGCGTGGTGGATATGCAATATCTTTCACCACAAATGATACTTCATTTATGTTGGCTATAACGTAAAAGTATCATCCAAGAAGTTACTGAGGATAGCTCCTCATTTTCTCTAAATTTAAGAATGTGGTCTACCTTTTATTTTCATAATTTGTGAGTGTGTTTCTACCAATCCAATGAACATGTTCATTTAGGATGGAAGAATTGATTATGGAGAATTTGTAGCTATGATGCAAAAAGGCAATGCTGGTATTGGAAGACGAACTATGAGGAACAGCGTAAATATTAGCATGAGGGATGCTCCAGTAGCTCTTTAGCTTTGTAAACTGACACATCGCTTACAGGTAGTTCTCGCTTCATTTTCTAGTTTTAACATTCTTCTTCGGTCCCCATGTAAGCGTTACAGTTTATGAGGATATCTTCTCTAATTAAACAATAACTCTATACGAGAATCTTATTTCAGAATAAAATCTATATTATTGTATCATTCATATAAAATAAGATTTTAGGACTAATCTTTTTCGGTTGAAAATCATTCAATAGTTTCACTTTTTTGCAATTGGAAAAAACTTATCCAGTAAGAGTTTTTTCAATAGTCGCACTTTTTGTCCCTTTATATTCATCAAGTAGAACGTTGAGGATCGAGTTTGTCTCTGTGTAAATAAGATAATCCACAGTGTTCATTTTAGTTTAGGATTTCGTGATTTTTATTTTTTTAAATTTACATGATCAATGGCATATCAAAATGTCCTATTTTGTTCTAAACTCAAATCATCGATAGTGGTGACTTAGTGGATGATGCTTACTAGATGCCATATGTGTTGATGGCAGTAATTTTCCGTAAATTAACAATACTTATTGATACATATGTGCACTTATTTGATTTAGCATTTTAGCTTTGCATCCAATAAGGTTATTGCAATGTAAAGAAACTAGTAATCTACTGTTGGTAGCACGTCTATTTGGATTACAGATGTGGTGGATTCAAGTCAAGCTATCCTTACCTATTACTGCTCAAAGGACCAGTAAAGAGGAATCAATTAAGATCAACTCAAATTGGTTGGAAACTTTTAATTTTATTAAACCATATATATGCATACAAAAGGGACGATGCTTAAAATATTCCTTTGAAACACACAAGATGGTATCGAGAAGTTGAATGCGTGCATAAACTTCATGACTAAACTGCCTTGTTCACTTGCAATGGTGCCATAATCATTACCAAGCATACAGCACATTCAGCCCACTGCAAGGAAAATAATAATAATAATTAGGTGAACAACTAATTAGCATTTAGAATATTTGTTTATCAAGTAGAAAAAATTGGAATTAGGAGTCAGTTTATCCATACATAGAGTATATGCTTAGCATGAATTATTCCTTTTCAGGTCATGTGGCATGATTCTTTTATGTTTGCATAAAATCATTTAAAATTTTCCACGTAAATTCTAAAATGCCTTGAAAAATGTTTTATCCTTTTGTGTGATTAAATAATTTGGGATTTGATGTTTTCAGTTTCATTTGGGACTCCTAGTCTGAGCTTCATTCATGAATTTGATAATCAAGTCCAATTAAACCAAGCATTAGAGATAAAATGCGTTCCAGACGCCTCCTGAATTTGACATTTGCTCCCAGGCATTTTGTGATTAGTGGACTGGGAACTATTGTTATAGTGCTGCTGTATAACTGGAGGGACTGATGTAAGCTTTAATCACGTTTATGACTTGGGAGTGTTAATTGATTTAGTTATTCAAGACTTTCCTTTCTTTGTTCTATGTATGGAAATGAATCTTCCGATGTTATTATCCGAAATTATTCTTGCCTTGTTTCTGACTTTTCATTAGAATATTCAGCAAAGTCATGGGTGCACACTCTAATGCTGTTCATTGAGATTCTTTTGATTCAATATTATGGATGATTAATGGAAGAGTCAATGGCAACTAAAGTTGAACCACAACTTTCTATCGCACACTTAGACTTTTACTTTCTAGATATCTACATGGAGACTAAACTTCTCATATCCTTCCATACTAGGTAAGACTCTCCTTGATTTATCGATGTCTAATTCCTCCACTAAACTTAGATGTTGAAGCCTTGGCTAGTAGGCTATGATTTTCGGTCTTGTATCTCTAGTTTCTTTGGTTAAATTGAAGTTTACCCTAATCCCATTATTTAGGATCTTGTAATTTTTGAATCCTCTAGTGCACGATTGACACTTCAATGAGTGCGCTCACAATTGTGGGGGAATAGGCTATTGACTGTACCGAGGATAAGGAATCAGGCTACTGATTTCCTTATCTTATCTTATTTTTGTTGAGATAGGAAAGCAGGCGGGTCTCTCTTGTGATCAATGACAAATAGTAAAAGGATTACAGGGAGTTTGTTTGCACATTCACTACCTAGTTTGTGCAGTAGTCTATAGCGATCACAAGGAACTCCCAAAAATATCAAATCTCTAGTTGAGGTTCTCATCTGGCTAATGAGATATATACCCAATCCTTTTCCCTCTTGTAATGAAATATAAAGGATTTTGTTGATCGTGGGATGATATTAGCAATAGCCTTGCCTGATGAGTTTGAATGCTAGGGATTAGGTTGTTCGACCTCCATAGACTTTTGTCGTACCCCCATGTACTTCTCTAGTTTCTTTGAATAAAGTTGTTTGTATAGATGAAAATTACAGAAAGCATTACAGATGAAGAGGTGACAACATTGTATTTGCCGGTTTAAATTAGTTGTGTACAACATCCAATGATTGCCAAAACTGTCAAAAGATTTTTGTACACGTAGCAAGATTGAGTTCTTTTAGCATGTTGTACCCTCGTGTACAACATTCCATGTATCTAACAATATGGAAGCAAACTTTTATAGTTCATGTATTTATTTTTCCTCAAAAGCCAAAAGGGGTGTAAAAATCTTTAGTTGTATTCAGGACAAGAATATATTCTCAAACGCTTAGGAATATACTAATTTTTATGAATAACTTTATTTGCTGTCTCTCTTGCCTTCAATTAAAAATCAATGTAGTTGGAACCATGTGCAGCAATGCTGTATTCCTCTATTATCGGACAAAATGAAGCACCACACGGTTTTATTCTCTAAATTATACTCCAATGAGAGTAAAGTCTTCCACCGACACGAATACGATGGATGAGAAACTCTTATCCATACCAAACCGATTATTCGATGCAGTTTGTCTCTTATATGGCGTGGTTTGCAAGTGGCGAGTTAGTACTCAACAATATAAGTAAAGTAAAAAAAAATAAAAAAGTGAAAATCTTGTCCCTTCTCCAAATCAATAATTCTTTCATTCATCAGGATCCTCCCAATGATTGGGAGCTCATGGTTTTATGTTTTGTTTCGCAAGTTCTTTTCATCCTTCCCTTGCGGTATTGTTGTGCTGACTTCTAGCCTTGCACGATGATTCGCAAGGATTTTTACTTGTCCCATGTAACTCGATCAAAATGTAATGGATACTATGGACTTAGCCATATAGAAATTAAATGGTGAAATTTTCATTTTCTCACACTGGAGATGGAGGAACATGTGATTATGAACTACAATTTCTGGAAAAATAGTTGTCCTCGAGAACTATGATCGACCGTCCAATGCAAATATTTACATGTTGAATTCATGGACTCGAAAGAAATAGAAAGATGCTATACACCTTTTGTGCTGTGTTGTGGGTTAGTAAAATGAACAAACTTTGAAATGTAAATATTAACCTTACCAAACAAATCCCAACAATCCAAAAAGGAAAATCAAGGAAATACATAATAGAAATGCAACAAATTAAACATCAAATTAATGAAACAATAATTCATTCATTACATATATAATCTACCAACACTATACGCAGAAAAAGTACAAGACCCAGCAGCAAGAATTGACGACGAATCCCGTCGATCAATTGCCCCAAAAAGATAAGAAGACAAGAATAAAAGTGGCATACACAGAACAGTGAAATCTTCATTCAGTGAGCAAGGATTGTCGATCTGCTTCCATTATCGAAATTCTTGGAGTAATTGTAGGAATCGTAGCGAAATGTTTGAGGAAGGCCAACGTTGTCGGATCCAATGAGCTTTCTAAATTCAGACCTTACCTTGTAGAAAACATGTCCTAAGCTGCCTTTATTGTGGCAACCAAGGACTGTTGTTTCTTCCTCATTCATCTCCAGATCATTGGCAAAAGTGGGTTTTCTGGAGAGGATCCAGGTCCATCCCCAATCCCACCATTTCCTTATAGAATTGCCGGCATATTCTCCCATTGAAGATACAGATTTGGATCTAGGAAAAGCCCATGAAGCGGTGTCTGGGGAAGAGATATTAGTTTGGAAGTTGAGAGAAGAAAGTCTTCTGCGGATGCCTCCCTCCTCAGGTTGCGAAACTGGAAGCGCTTGCTTGCCTCGGAAGCTTTGGAATATCGAGCTCATTTCAACTTAATGGGCTGAATCAAAATGAATGGATGTGTAAAATGTTGTATTTGTGTGTGTGATTGGAGCTGGAGTTTGTGTTAAAACTTAACCAAAACACAGAGAGAGAGGAGAGAGAGAGATGAGCATATGGGCATGAAGAAAGGAGGTGGGAGGTAATGGTCACAGCTATATTACAGGCTGGTTTAATGTGGGGTTAGAATGATGGTGGGCTCCATTACCCCTTTTTTTGGGTTAATTTCACCCATGGCCATTCTTGTTTTTACTTACCTCCAAATTCCCCCACTCAATTTTAATTTGTTTCACACCTATCACCGAATTTCTTGAAATGTGTCATTTAGGTTAATCAACCACCTATCATTCCACATTTATTCATTAGCCACTGCTATAGCCAATCAGGTGTAGAATCATTTCGGAGAAATTTTTCAGATACATATTCAATCAGGCGAGTGAGTAAGACATCTGTTTTAGCGATGTAGATATTCCGATTAGTTTGTTCGTTGTGGTCAAATTCACACTATTATTTCTATACTGAGCCCTTGTTTGACACACATTTTAAAAAATTATATTCTTTCGAAACTTATTTTCAACCACATATTATTTTCACATCAATAATTTTTCCTTACTTTTTAACTACATACTTTCCATAATATCATTATTTAAAATACATTCTTTCCTCAATAATATCAATCAAACACACTCTGATTTTCTAGTTTATTTGGTTGGAGAGGAATGAAACGAAACACCAAGATATTTGTATGGAGCCTCAGCAGATCATCTCCAGGGTTTATCGTATAGTTTCACTTTTTCACATGGGTCGTTTATTTTCGACTGCTCATTGACATAGGGATATGTCTAACGTCCCTTGTTTTGATATTTCCTTGACTTTCCCTCTCCCATAATCTCCTATTTTAGTTTTTTGGAGTACTTCACCCGGGGGATCCCACAAGATCAATATCGATAGATGCATCAATGATAGTTTTGAGAGTGGGGGANTAATATCAATCAAACACACTCTGATTTTCTAGTTTATTTGGTTGGAGAGGAATGAAACGAAACACCAAGATATTTGTATGGAGCCTCAGCAGATCATCTCCAGGGTTTATCGTATAGTTTCACTTTTTCACATGGGTCGTTTATTTTCGACTGCTCATTGACATAGGGATATGTCTAACGTCCCTTGTTTTGATATTTCCTTGACTTTCCCTCTCCCATAATCTCCTATTTTAGTTTTTTGGAGTACTTCACCCGGGGGATCCCACAAGATCAATATCGATAGATGCATCAATGATAGTTTTGAGAGTGGGGGAGGGGGGGGGGGATTACCCGAGACTAGCTTGGTCACTGCAAACGTGCATTTTCTTCTTCAGGGGGGGGGGGGGGGGGGGATTACACGAGACTAGCTTGGTCACTGCAAACGTGCATTTTCATCTTCATTTAGAGAATGCCTTATTCTTGAGATTGAGTTACATGCTATTTTGAAGGTGATCTTACTTTTCGGGCATCTTGGATTGACAGATCTTTGGGTTGAGATAGACTCGATCTTGACCATTCACCGTATCACTAGAGGAGAACCACGAACTATTCAAGACATTCTTCAACTCATCAAATATCACCTCTCTTTTGATCAAGTTTAAAATTTCCACGTTTATCGAGGGGAAACCAAATTGCCAATTCACTTACATTGGAGGGTTGGACCTTTCGTCATTACAAATATGGACCTCTCGACCTTCCTAGATAGATACATGCCATCGTTCAAGTGGACTGACATGGCCTTTCCAGTGTTAGGAGTTCTTAGAAGTTTTACATGTTTTATCTTTGTATGGGAAGTAAATATCCCCTATTTATTCCATTTTCATGTGTTGCACTCTTTTATTTTTGGAGGTCAAGTTTATGCCTCTCTCACTTTGATTCATGAGAGTTCGATATATTACATGGTTGAGAAATTCTAACCTCTATCGGTCTTTCTTGGCGGAGCCTAAAAGTCCATTTATGTTGTTTTGATGTTTTTCCCGAAGAAAAGAGTGAATCAACCATCTTATTTGACCATAAAACTCGAAGTGGACCAACGGATTGATGACATTCCCAAACACTACATCCAAGTGTAAATCTCGTGCATGTGTAAAATTGCTATACAATGTATTCTCGGTGTAGTTTTGGGCTTTAAAAATAAAAACCTCATGAATCAAATTAACGAAGAAACTCAATTTTAAAAATCGTCCACTAATTCTTGATTCTTACTCAATTTCATTCTTATAAACTTCACATCTTCAAACCATTTGTCCATGTGACATTTTCTGTTAAATTATAGACAGTTGATCATCCAAGTAGCCTGACACATTTACAAAGTTCGGTGATGGATCTGAAACAAATTAAAGATTAGTGGCCAATGTGATAGTATATGCAAATTACAATAGTCATTGGTGAAATTAATCCGTTCTTTCCTTCTTTTCGTTGAGAAAAATTTCATACGTGGCTATTGATATTTTAGAAAAGTCTCAATTGGGTTACTAAGTTTTATTTTATTTCAATTATGTCACTGATTTTCAATTTAGTTTCAATTGAACCACTTAAATTAAATTTAGTTTCAAATTTCACCCATTTTGATAAAATTGTTGAATTGGCACACATACCGTAATAGATATTCCATTTCATTGCTTTGTGGCATGCCAAATAACATTACTACATGTTATAAAAGTGTTAAAAAATACGTCTTTTAATAATTTAATCTAATGATGTCGTCATATCTTTATTTAATCATTTTAGGTCCTAAAGTGTCATATTGGAAAGATTGGTTATGATATGAATACTATTCATGAGTTTGGAGATGATAGATGACAGGATGTGATAAAGTGGTAACTAAAGTTCAGTGGCCTAATTGAGACAAATTAAAAGTCAGTACACAATTAAGACTCCATTTGATAAATTGTTAATGATTTATGAATAGGAATCCGAAATGTGTGGATAATAATGAGTAGTTATGAATGTGTTGTTATTACTGAATTAATAAATTTTATTAAATATAAAAACAATTAGTTATATAAGAACTTAATAATTTAGCTAAAACATGTGAAATTAGGAATGTGCTACCACCATTGATATTATTTACATGACTTGTGATTTATCTCGGATCTCTCTTTCTGTCTGCCGACACCTAAGTGAAAAACAAATTAATAACAACTAAATCATTGACCACAACTCACAGGTTCCTTGTCCACATCACCACTTACTACGATGTGGGGAAAAACTTGAAAAATGTAACCAAAAACCTTTTAGTAAGGCGATTTAATGAAGCTTGATTGAAGAGAGATCACTATTTACTTGGAAAATAACATGCACTTAAAGAAAAAGTAGAAATATTTTTAAATAAAAATTGACAATAATCATTTCCATTTTTTTTTGAAAGTCCAAGAATAGCTATCCAAGAGAGGGTGAATTGATTTCTTAAAAAATTCACTTAAAATCAATCGCGTAATAACAAGATAGATTAATTCAAATAGTAAACATGAATATGAAGGCAATAAGTAAAGAGGGATACAAAGGGCAAATGATATAATTATAGATGTTTGATCCAACGCAATGATCTACGTCCTGCGTTACCAAGCTCTCCGGCAAGAGCTATGTCAATTTCACTATGTTGATTGACTTGTGATGCAATCAGAGGCGGACCCAGCTTAAGCCTGCACTGGGCTTTGGCCCGCCCAAAAT
>CAIGRL010228924.1:0-10565 GCA_903798325.1 Fraxinus xanthoxyloides
GATGTACCGGTAGCAAAACCGATCAAAATCAATAGCATGCATAGTTAATGACGGCAAGAAAGAAAAGCCGTAAAATGATTAAACCCTAAAATCTTCAATCTTGGGTGTTAGATGGTATATACCCGTGAGTAAGTTTAATTGTGTTTATTACATTTGAAATTTTAAAAAAAAAAATCGGATAATTATTTGTATTAATGTGATCAAGTGCTTAAGTTGTTAAGTACGAAAAGTTTTAATTTATAATTAGATTCAAATTTTATAATGATCGGTAAATGGAGACGATTACTTTATTTTGATAATAACCTTTCAATTTTACTTTGGTTCATCTTTTGGAGAACATTTTGAATGTATTTTATTGGATAACATAAAATTTAATTTTTACATGGATTTAATTTATGTAGACCTTAATACTAAGCGGCTAATGGAATTCGATTATTAATTTGAAGTTCTTCATGATATCAATGAGTAAGATCAAATTGTTGGTTAATATCTAGGTGTCTTGATAATTAAAATGAAATAACGGGGAGCATTTATTCACTATATGAAATCCATTGCCTATTTTATAGGAAAGATGGCGACCTCAAAGGATTTTCTAATGGACAGTGAAATTCAATCTCAATAATTCGATATTTATTGTTGAATAATATCGTGATGTGACCACATGTAACTGCAAAATAGAAAATGAAATTTGAGAATTCACGAATATTTGAAAAATAACATTTTGATCATTTCAACTTTCCTTTGAATATTCGAAATGAGCGATGAAGGTAATACATAAGAATAGGGATGACAAAAAAAACTCATTGGCTCGGGGGTGGCCCAAAAAAGTACCCGGGTCGGGCTCAGTTGCACTTAGCCCCATTTTGGGGCGTCGGCTCGAGCCCGGGCCGGTCCTAACGAGCCTGCCCTGTAAAAAAAAAGAGTTTGAAAAGGTAACTAAAATAGTTGCCTTGCAAGCAAGTGCAAAGAGATCTTAAAATGTAGATCTAGAAAAAAAAAATCGAGCCGTCTCGGGTCGAGCCTCATTTTTTTTGGTCAAGCAAGCTCGGGCCCAAAAAAGTTCGGCCCTGTTTTGCTCGAGCCGAACCGATCTTCGAATTTTGGCTCGTAGCTCATCTCGTTGACATGACTACGTAAGAATGATAAGTCAAATAATATAATTATTAATTAGACAACAAAAATTTCGATTAGATTGAGAGTAATCTCATTCTTTTAGATGAATTAAATAAGAAAGTAAATTATCTCGATCGATCAAGATTTAGCTTCGGTCAAGATTAACTTATTGAAGCTTAGTTTAATTGGGTACAATTAGCTCCTTTCAATGGTTTCAATACAAGAATTAGAGTTATAATGTATCGTGAAATAAGGTGAACTACAATTCCCTATATTTAAAATTAACATCGTCCTATTTCATTAAAACAACGAGATTACACTCTTAGAATAATTAAAATTACTGAAAGAAAATCAATTATTACATCCTCAAAATTTATATTTCTTACATATGACCCTTGTCAACTGTTTCGAATATTAGAACAAGGTTAAAATGACAGAAATGTCATTTTTTTCAAATATACACAAATCCTTAAATTTCATTTTCTAGTGTAACGGTTCCATTTAATCGTATCACAATATTAATTCAACAATTAATGTTAAATTACTGAACTCAAATTTTTACCATCCTCTAGAAATCCTTTTAGTTCATGATTGTGCCCGTCGAATCAATGATAGAATCTATATTGAGAATATATGTTCCATGTTATATCGCTTTGATTTTCAAAGCACCAGATATTGACGAGCAGTTTGATCTCAACAATTGATACATCAAAGAATTTCAAGTTATCTAATTCATCGCCCGCACACAGGATTAAGGTCGCACGTACGATAGTCAAGTAAAATTAAAATTGTCTGGTTAATGTCACAAATTAAATTTCACGTTGTTCAATTCAATACATTCGAAATGTACTTTCAATCTAATTGAGAATGTTGAAGATGGCTTTTAATAAAATTGAGATGATCTCATCAAAATAAAGTATTCATTTTTATTTACCAACCATGGACTATAAATTTTAGATGAGTCGAATCTTTCGGTCCTTAATAACTACACCTTCGACTCATAATATCAAAATAATCTACAAACATATGCAAAGCTCGAAATAATACAAACAATTTATCAAAAAATAAATATATATTTTATTTCAAAATATCACGAGTGCAAATAAATTTACCCGAACGGCCAACACTATCCAACAAAAACAGTGAAGATGAAGATAGTGAAGACGATGATATAGTGAGACGTGGATTGGTAGAATTCTGATAATGAACAAGACTATTTAACAAATACTTGTAATTCAAGAATTTCCTAAAAATGCCATATGTTATCTCTGTCACTTGCTTCATTCTTGCAAGTTTCCTAATCAAGAGGAGTGGAGATTTTCTTGGACCAATTGCTTCTATAGTCAGATTCTCCCAGTCCTTTCCTGCCGATAAAGGCATGCATTGACACAGTTTGCTTGTTCTATTCATCTTGCATTTGTACTTAAAAAGTTTTTTTCACTGTCGGATCAATTACACCAAGTACTCAAATCAAAGAAATCAATCAATCCCACATTGAATGTGAAATCTGATCAACCATGACTAGACAAGCAAACAGAGAAATCATATAATGAACAGAAAATCTCTCAACTCTACTGAAATAAGTAGTATAGATATGTTCTGGATTTAAATTTCGAGTTTTCGAGGCGAGTCAACTTCTAGCAAGTTGCATTAAATGGACCATTCACTTGGTTCTGAAAGAGAAAGAAGGAAAAATCTCCTTATAGAGGCCAAATAAAGCATGCTATTGAATGTTAGGGAGTGCAGTAGATCTACCTCTAGACTAGAGTGAAGCCCACAAAGTAGAGGCATGCAAGGTGATGATCTACTGCATATGCTAGTTCTAATTTGAGAGGCAAATCTTGAGAAAAAAAACCTACCAAAACTTGTCTCTTTTGACTTTAAACACAGTTCATACAATCCCTAATCCAAACTTGCCAAGCATGTTTGGTTCGTAGTATTGAATAGGAGAAAACAGTACACCATGCACAATTTTAGCTTCTTTTTCAATACTGCGTAAAAAACAAGAACTTCTAATTTAGTCCACAAAATTTTGATCCAACACGCACTGCGCAACGCTTCCTATAAATTGGCTGCATTTAGCCTTTAATTTGTAGCAAAATTTGCAGCTCTTGCCTTTCTATTTTTATTATCCCAGAGACACCATGGCCCTTAAACTAAATCTCTTAATAATTTTAATGGTTGTTGCAATAATAGCACCAGTACTTGTAGAAGCCCAACAAGGACTTCTTGGTAACCTTCTTGGCCTAATAAGTGTCAACGGGACTGTATTTTGCACTGTCGATGGCAATATAGGTCTCAATGGTACTGCAACACCAGTTTTCCCTAGTAAGTTTCTTCCATTGTCAAAGAACTAATGAAACAAGCTATGTTACCTTCCAAACACTAATCGTATTTCTCGATTTCTTGATACTTTTCTATATTTTTAAGTGTCATTTATTCGTAAGATTGTGTATATACATAGTCCAGGCTTTGCTGCTCATATTTTATCTTCTTTTTTTTTCGTTTCCTTCTCTTTTTGACCACAATAAACGTGCAGTAACCATGCCTAGGTGAGACTTCCATTAAATGTGCCGATGATTCTCTTAAAGATTTTATTAGTAGCGATGATAACTTGTAGGCAGCTCCGATTTCTAGCTGTGTATTACAACTTTGTCACAATTGTAGTACATGTCAAAAAACTTCATGCACTTGTTCTGTAAAACCTTGTACTTAAACTAAAGCTACTATGTTTCCCTACAGATGCTCTGGTGCAGTTGCAATGTGGGGCTGGAAATATAGTAGCTAGTGCAACCACCAATAGCTCTGGACAATTTTCGATCGCATTAAATCCACTACTAAATGTTCTCTCGACTTTACTATACAACTGCAGCCTGGTGGTTAAGACGCCTCTTTCGACATGCAATGCAAACCTGCCATCGGTCGGAGGACTTATTTCGTCGTTAAAGTTCGTCGGAACAACCCTTGTTGGACTTCTGAATATAGCAGAGATAGTTCCTGCTAGTTTCCAGTTCCTTCCTCTCCTCAACTAATAAGGATATATGGTTTCCACTGCAATAAAACTGTCTAATTTCCATCTGCAGCTGGTTAAACAGTTCTCTCTGTTATGTCCATTTTTAGATTATAAGTAATTTTTATTTCCAAATTGTGGCAATAACTTGCAATAAGGTGTTGTAGTCGAGTTTTGCGTAACAAGTTTGTGCATCACAAGTCATGTTAAGAATGTTCAACTATTTGCTTAGTATTTATTCAATATATTTCCTTTTTCGCAACTCAGTTCGAGTTTTTTTAAGTGCTTTACTTCCTCACAAATTAAAAAAAAAACTGCAGTAGATGAATCTCAAGTCTATATAAGAATTCATACATCAGTTTCCCTAAGCTTAAAGTAATTTAAAAGTAACTTTTTCATGAAGTTCGTAAGAAGTACTTCTCAGAAAATTAACTTTTTTAGTTTTATGCTTAGTCAAAACCTCTTCAACAATGACCCTAAGCTTAAAGTAATTTAAAAGTAACTTTTTCAAGAAGTTTCGCAAGGAATTTAGATATTACTGATTGAACCAGTCTATGAGTGCAAGAAAAATGTACAGAAAATACACTTGGCACATTTTCATTGGAAGAGAAAAAAAGACAAATAGGTGAATGAATTAAGCTACTTGACCTCTTTGGATTACTCCACCCCACTGCCCCTCTCACAATGTGGGGGGCCCGAGGTGAATAAAATAATCACCGGACCCCCCATTGTAAGGGGAAAGCGTGGGCCCGAGTAAAGCTACATGTAATCCAAATGATACATGTAGCATGGTTGATAGGTGAATAGAGTGTTGCCACGTCGACCACTGTGTTTTCTTCTGGCCAAGAATCCAGTACAGCATTTTTTCTTACTGATTACCATTAAGAAATAAAAGAATAAAAAAAATCTGCATACTGTATTGTCAACTACTGTAGAACATTATACACGTAAAACTCACTGTGCGAGTAAAAGCACAATTTTTTCTTATCCAAAAATGAGAAAAAATGGTGGTCCAAATAATTACTAGACTCAACCCTGACAATCTGATCAGTGCATGTGAAAATTTCTCAATTATACATCGCGTTGAGGACAACCAAGTACTGATGAATATGTTTCAATGCTCATCCAAAAATGTGACCAAATTAACTCTCATAACTGCACAAAAACAAATTTTCACTGCACTCTGTGTTAAAGTCAGTACCAAACCCTCCCCTTTGCAGAGAAAATTGCACTAAACTAAAGAATAATTTTATTATGCCAAATATCAATAGATTTTTGGGCTTGTAATTAAAGAATAATTTTTTTTATAAAGTGAATGTGGCAAAAATGAAGATGTATAGATGAAAATAGGGGTGGCAATGCAAGTCGACTTGGCCTTTAAACATTCGAACTCGGGTCCAAATTTTAGGTTTCGGCTCGGCTTGACCCTTTGCCTCATGGGCCGAGCCGACCCAAGCCACCCACTAGTCGACTCTTTTTTGAAAAAGAGTTATGAAAGTAAGCTCAAAAATAAGTAGAATTTCTTTTAAAGAAATTAAATAAAAAAAGTGAGCTCAACTGAACCCACGACTTGCCTCAAAACGAGCAAAGCCGGGATTAGTCTAGCTAGAGACAACTTGGTCCGTCTGCCACCCCTAGATGGAAGTATTGATATATTAGAGAATACAAGCCAATAAGTGGAGTTAAACGGGATTGGCGATAATTAAGATAGCGACGACTTAAATGGTTTCGATATGTTTCTCATAGATCTAAAGAGGTTTAATTCATAAGAATGAAGTGATGTGAGTTGGACATGTTACACTAAAGAAGAGAGTGGATAATCTGTTGTGATCGCCGATGATCTGATACTTTTGAATCTTTTAAATAATTGATTAGACGGAATGGTAAAAGAGCAATTGTATAACTCGCCTAAATTTATAGGGACCAAGTTTTGTCAGTTGTTCTTAACACAATAAATACATTAGATTACTCTAATGTCAGCATAATGTGTTGGATTTATTAGTTTGTCATGTGGACCTATATATTTAATTGATTGTGTATAAGGTTATCTTAAAGTTGAGCACAATTAAAGTAATCTAATAAAAAAATTAAATTGTTGGACTTATGACATCTAAATAAAGTGTGGGTCGGATTATGTGTAGAGATCGGATTCATTTAGGATTATATTTGACGATGAACCAAATACATATGGAAACTATAAATAGAGAAACAAGACAATCAAGATTATGGATCAAGAAGCAAAATCAATAACAAGAATTAAAGAATCAAATGAGGCAAAATTTAAGATTAAGTGAAGAACACAAATATCAAAATATTGCAATTCAGGCTTCAAGATTCAAGATTTGGAATCAACATTCAGTAATAAATAATTATTCCCAATTAATTAAGGTATGTTTCGCATTATTAATTTTTTTGATGATTTGACATGGATGATTTTGGCTATTAAGGGGTTACTCTCTTTGTATTTCAGTTTTGCGTTTTGAGTTTTGAATTCATTTTAGGTTATATGTTTTGAGTTTTGAATTCATTTTGGGTTCTGTGTTTTGAGTGTCCATTTTGAGATTATTGAAAATGTGTTCTTTTTGACATTTTGAAAAATTGATTTGAAAACACCCAAAACGAGTTTTGAAAATCTTGGTTTGATTATAACTTAAAACACCTAAAACGACAAATTTGTCGTTTTGTGTTTTCTTTGTAAATTTATAACTTGTTTTCAAAAACACGTTTTAAAAAATAGGAAAGAGAACGTTTTTTCACTGTTTTGGAAAATCGAAAACCGAAGATGACTTAAAAATAGTAAAAAGAACAGGCCCTAAGCAATTGTGTTCTTTAGTTTTGTAATGTTTAAAAATTTCACAAAATTGTTTTCTTCTTCCTTTTTTATTTTTCCGGGATTTTCAAGATGTATTAAATTTACTTGAGCTTTTCCTTTTTCCCCTCCCAAGTCCCAACCCAGATCTATTAAATATTTATTATTGGTAGGGCTGCCAAGTGAATTGAATTTGTGGAAGGGGGAGTATACCAAGATATGTGAGTTTGGCAAAAATCGCACGTGCGAGTCACAGCTAACTAGCTCGACTCAGCATAGGGTCGTTCTCGACCTGGGCTAAATCAACTACCTGCTGCACAAGATCACGTGTAAACAATTATTGAGCAATGCATCTAGTTTTGGCCAAGAATTTAAGTGCATATTTACACTGGCGTGATTTTCTTGAGCAAACGGAGCTAAAATTCATAACATAAAGATTTTATTTAGGGATTGTGTTTTAAGCAGAAATCTGATGATGATTAGACCGAAGAAGAAGCAGAAGCTGCCCCTAGCACATGCTATAATATGAAGGCAATTAATTCTTTGGCCAGGCTGCCTTCCATTTACATTTTGTATGTATTTATGATCGACTTTACATGAAAAAAAGCATTGTGTTCTAAGATGGAAATTCTGGGAGGAAAATAATTAAGAAGGACGAAGTTGGAAGTGAAAATTGAAAAGAACCCTGAATTTTAAATTATGTAATCAAGTTCATCGAAATCTCAATATACCCTTGTCGAATAGGTACGAGGATGTGGAGGTGGGTAGGGATAAAATGGAGAAATTGACTATAAATTCATTTATTTTTTTGATTGATAAATGTAAATTATATTGATCAAAATTCATGCACAAGTACACCACTCATAAAAATAAAGATCAAAAGATGTACAAACAACAAAGTTCTATTTGTACTATGTATTGGGAATTCATATGATTAGACCCAAGAAAACCTAACTAAAATAAACTTGAAACTTGAACCGGTTTGATTGGATTCCAACGAAAGGGGGACCAACTGGACCGTTGTTACTCCTCACCCCACCTGAAAATTTTCTCATGATCTGTGCTGCCAAAGACAGCCTTTTTCCATGTCGTTTTGTACTTGTGTCTTCATATGAATCATAACGTCTTTCTTTTAAAAAAAAAATGTAAAATATTTTTGACAAGTGAATGTAACATTTTTTCTAGGAAGAAATTGAGGGATTTTAAGGACACATGAATGTATTCGATATCAAATTTGTTCCTGTCAAGATCGGTCGTGAAAATAGCTGAGCAAACGCCGTGAAGAGCAGTTCGAAAAGGGGTCAAGATGGATTTCTATGGAGTCATGTCTTCTTATTTGGATGATATACTGAGATGATGGATTTTTTTTATCTGAATAGAACAAAATCTATCAGTTTACCATACTATTTTCCAAAGCTCCTGGGCAGAACACCCAGTAAATTAGTTCAATAGTAACATATCCACTTTATGTGAATGGCACGAATAAGAGTTATCTTGAAAAATCAATACACCATGACAAAAAGAAATAAGCACCATCTTGTATAATAATCTATATCGAGTTGGAAGTATACACATCTGGGCGTGTATGTTCGACACATATCTACAATGCACTCCATCTTTTCTTGCTAGAGAGCCGGAGCCCATTAGTCCAAGTGAATCGATAATTGAGTAATTCTAACTACGTTAAAATGACTCTACTACAGTCTAGCATTGCGTACCAAACATAATGTTGGGTTTACTTGGACTATTATATCAAAAAATTTGATATTAACTAAGGTAAAAGACGCTTAGCCCCTGTTTGAGCCAAATTATTGTAAAATGAGAATGAAAAATATAATTGTTATTGGGGCACACACAAAAGATAGAAAAATTGAATTTAAATGTTGGTGTGATGGGTAACGGTCATATTTTTCATTTTAAAGAAATAATAATGTGAATCACGGAACCTTAAATTCTCAAGACCTTTCAAATGTGTCATTATCTACCAAACATGTGCCTACTGTTTGACTCAAAAGCTTGATAGTGATTCTTCTTCTTTTTCTAATTGTTTAACAATTGATAAGACAATGCATATGGGTCCTTGCACATGTTCACATAGTGACACATGATTTATTTTTTGTTTTTAAATTTTTTTTGGCCAAGACAAAGCAAGAAAGAATCCTATATGGAGACATCAAGAAATCCAACCCCAACAAAGTCCAAGTTGACAACTTTTATGCATGCATAAAAGTTAGAAATCATGTCATCAATCATAATCAAAATTTACATGGTAAACAAGCATGATGAACTTTAGTTGCATGGGATAAAAGAAGATTATTTATATTTCTTCTTCGTCATCCTTAGTTTAGAAGATCTCCTCAACTCTAACAAGTGAAAAAAAGACAAACTCCGATTATCAATGACTAAACCACTTCATCTAAAATTTACTCCCCTTAACGTGCGTGCTAGATTCATTTTCCATTTAGAACCTAGCGTGTGAACAAATTGGTGGCAGCAGAACTTAAACTTAGGACCTCTATCATCTCTAATACCAAACTTCCAATACCATACTAAGCCTCCTTGTCTAAATCTAAGGCCCTGTTTGGCAAATTTATTCATTTTGATCAAGCTTCATTTTCAATCGCACATTTCAATGTATCCCCATGAATCCCACAAGTGCTATTCACTTTCCACGGCTCATTTCTGTCTATTTATAACCGTTTATGAATTCTTCCAAACGGACTAAGCTTTTAGTCTTCACCAGTCTACCACCTTAGGGATGATGGATTGAACAAGGTTGTTTCCCTTGGCAGTCCGTTCATTTTTCACTATACAACATCAACAAAATAAAAGATATTAAAGTTACTTCTGAAACAACATCGGACAAAATCCCACTTGGCCATTACATCGCCATACACCTTTTTAATAAAGAAAACAAGAAAAGAACAAATTTATTCACAAAATTCTAGATCAAATGCAGCCTATGAAAAGTATGAGCAATTTTTATACCAAAGGTATAGTAAATTACCAGATGGATTTATTCATATCTGTATCACACTGAAATACATAGATGATTCTCGAAACAGTCCACAACTCTTAAAATAACACATATAAACAACAAATGGCACTAAATCAATGAACTAACAACATCATCACAAGTGTAGAAACAAGGATTTAACACGCAGAAACATAAATAAACAGAATAATAACATAGTAAAACATAGTACAAGAATGTATTAAATGTATAATAGTATCAGTTAATTACTCAGTTAACTAAGAAAATTCTTAGCTTCTCACAGCCAGCAAGGAAGGAATTGCAGCCAAATTCGGAACGGAATTCTTGTTTGCAGAAGAATCCCTCTTTCCAGAAGAAGGTTTGCTGAATGCTCTCATTGGACTTGCAAATGCCCATCCCCAGCTTTTGCTCCTCCCATGAGAAAGATTTCTTACACTGCCTGGTGTTGTTGAACTTGATTTTCCATTCACATTATCTTCAGTCGAGGATGAAGCCCTATACGACGAAGAAGATGATGATGAGCTGATGGTGAATCCACTGAAAATCCCACCACACCTAACTCTCTCTTTAATGCAAACTTGCCCATTATTATTTCCACCATTTTTATGCATCGCTGAGGAAATTTTAGACTTTCCTTC
>CAIGRL010228945.1:0-29734 GCA_903798325.1 Fraxinus xanthoxyloides
AGTTGGATACACCAAAGTAGAGATCTCATAATCCTCAAAATCATCCAGAACAACGTGCCTCCTGTGTTTCTTCCCTGTTAATTTGCTGGTAAAACTAGCCTGCAGGATAATCTCTATTCTGCCCGGCGTCACAAGGCCAATGAGTTGATCAGTTTTGACTATCCCAACACTACATTTTTTGAGAATAGAATTCCCAGCATTCTTTGACATGAATTTCGGTCAAGAAACTTACTTGAAATGATGAATTTCAAGATTTTTTGATGGTTGAATAAACTTGCATTCCAAAGCTCCAACAACTTGCATTTCTTGTTCTCCAATGGTCCCAATCCGATCACAATGGAAGAGGATTGTTATCCAGAATTTAAGCGTCAATTTTTGTGAGATTTCACGTCCAAAATATGGTTCTAAGGACTTTCCAATTTTGATGTAAATTTCCATACAATTTTCCCTTCATTTTTTCATACCATCTTTTTCCCTCATATTTCTCAATGCACAATCATTGGAGGTTATAGGGAGTTAAGGGTGGTTGTATGGAGTTTCATGTTTGAACTTCAAATTCAAACCATTCCTTCCAACTCTTTTAATAACTTGTAGGTCGGGTTATCCCACATCGGCGACCCACGACCCATATTTTTCTAACATCTCCCACTCGCACATGACGGGCTTGATTAGAACCACAAGGGACAATCAATGTCGCACATTAGATATTTCTCAAGATCCATCTCACAAAAAATTCATACAACAAATAGATAGTGCGACCAGCGAGTAATATTATATCTCACAATACTTTAAACATGTTAGGGATATATAGTAACTCAACTAGAGAAACATTACATCCAATGTACCCCAAACTCACTTTCCAACATTCATTCAAGTATTTCCGATCCCTCAGATTCACGCGATAGGCATGAGGGTTATAACATGGCCTCATTATGGTAGGTACTCTTATGGGGGTCGACGGTCCAGTGGAGGTAGACGGCTTTTTATTAGTAGACGTGTCGCGTGGATGAAGAGGGCCTCATGGGGGTCGATGGCCTTCCGAGGGGTCGACGGTCTTGTTGGGGTGATGACTTCGTGATGGTAGACGTGTAGCGTATTTCTGATAGTGTTGACGTTATCTATCCGCGTGGTTAATTTACAATGTCATATTATATCAGGAATTTTTGCTTATTCTGGGTGTTTGTTTTTACTGTGCAGTTCTCACTTCATCAATCTGATCCAATACAGTCTCATATTACATGATCTTCACCACATCGTCGCCTTCACAAAATCCTCCAAAACCCACTTCTCACATGCAGGTCTCGCTCAATGAGCTTCAGACAATGGTTTTAGAACTTCAATAGGGTCACTTAGGACAATCGGGTCTCTCTCATTTTCATTCAATGATTACACATATGACTTGAATGAAAGATTGGGCAGGCACCCATGTGGATATTGATAAGTATTTTATGTTTAACAATTTAATAAATGATCCTTTTTTATGTATGGGATAAGTTGGCTCTACGTATATTATTATTTTCTCCTCCTGACTTTGATCGATGACTCCAAGTCAGTTCACCATAGGACATTAGGATATGAGAAATCCCTCGAGCTTAATTACTTGAGTCAAATTGGCTTCGAAAAAGAGTATAAAATGACATTTTATTTTACTTTTCAAGAGAATTTACTAGAGGTTAGGTCAACTAAATTAAGATCAATTCATGTTCAAGGTCACCTTACAAACATATGATTGTTATCCCAAATCTCACACACGCGGTTAAGACTCATCGCAAGATCTAGTGTGCATAGTGTAGATGGTATATGAAGAAATATATACTTAGTACTCCATATAAACCTTAACAAAGTAATGAAAAATATGCTACAACACATCAATTAAGCTCATACTTGATCATAACATACATGTTCAAGTAAATTATATATTATGTTGAAGAAAAAATTCCTCTTTTTTATTTTTCAATTTTTTATTATTTTTTTATAAAAAAAAATCAAACAACTTAAAAAAATAGCAAAAAAAATTAAAAAATCAAGATGCATGCTATAATAAATGAAACACAATGATAAATCACAAGCATGTAGCAAAAATACCTAATCAGTTAGGTAAACAAATGATCTTACCTTTAAGAGCACCGTGATCTATCTCAAGATTTTTTAGATTACTCTTCTTGACCCAAACTCGTCTAGTGGAAGAATAAATCCTAGTTAACTGTGCCATTAACTTGGTCAATTAACTCACCTGACTAGTAAGGGAGTCAATCCGACTATTTAAGATCTGACATCTATTTCTATTTTGGAATTTATGACACTTAGGCCTTATATTTCCTCATTCTCCACGGTTGAAACAAGTAGGAATATTTTTTTTAAAAAATATTAGATTTCAAATTTTGAACCTTAGGTGAATGAAACCTATGTTGTACTGATGATTTCAGTCATCAGACACCTACATTCTTAGTTGTGTTCCTATTGAAGAGCTCGTGACACTTATGTCTAATGTGTCCTAAATTATCGCAATGGTGACACGTAGGCATGAACCTAGAAGTAAGTCTAGATTTCAAGTTTTGAACCTTAGGTTTTGAGGCAGGAACGAACTTATTGTTAGAAGATGAAGTAGTATGAGAATTTGTTTCATTATCGTCAAAATCTCTTATATTCCCAACCGATTTGTTCAGACCTATTATATTATCAATTTTTTTTAGATACGCTTGAAGAAGTCTAAAGTTGCAAATTTGATTTTTCAAGATCACTCATAAGAGATTTAACATTGTTGACCTCGAAAAATAGCTCCGACACGTGGCCAACAGGATAGGTCTTCAAGTCAACTCTTCCCTGTACATGTAACACACCGTTAGTCGCCTGTGACCTTTCCCAAAGGGGTTGGGAGCTGCTGCAGCACTCCGATGGTCAAGTCAATTTTAAGTTTAACCGAAAATAGTTCGTCGACGGTGAAACATTCGCCGGGAAGCAGATGATATAAAATGTAAGGTATATTGTTAGTATTCGAGGAAGAGAATGGTACTTATGTTTGTAGTGTAGAAAAAAGTGAATCTGAATCCTTCTTTTGGAACATGGAGTGGATATTTAGACTAAGGATGGGAGAGGAGAGCCGTTGGATGAGGAGACACGTGTTGTCAGATCCTCGGGGCTCGTCCCATCCTATGTGTTAATCCGTCCCTCCGTAAGTTAGCTGGCATTGAATGTTTCTAACAAAGGCAGCTGAATTGACCATTTGTATTCTGTCATACGTCCTATCAATCAATCAGGAATTTGACTTTGTAAAGATCCTTTTGCAAAATATCCCTGCTGGGGCGAGGTGAGGCATGAGACGTGTTGTAGAAGTGGAGTGCAGGCCTTTGCATTCGTGGTGGCTTGTGGATGAATTTGGCTCTTCTGCTGGGTGTTCGTTCAGTTCATCGCTCGTGTATCCACTTCAACTTATGCAATCCACTCGACCCATGGTCAATTACCTCATCCACCATGTGGCGTGGTAAGGATCACCTCGATTGATACGTGGCAACCCGTAACAATAGTCCCGTAAGTTCATGTATGTATATTCATTTAGTACAAGGACTTTTAATTTGTAGAGCTGATGTGCATCGAGGAAAGCACGGGAGGCAGGTGATTGAACGATAGTGGATACCTTGCTAAGAGATCGAGGTGATGCAACGGGATATCCCTGTGGGGGTCATTGTATTGACAAGGTACGCGAGGTTCTGTAGCGACTGAAGCGGTAAGAGTCGACAACTCCGAAGGGAGTTGTTGGAACATCGGACTCTGCTCTGACCGAAGCGATAAGCGTTAGAAACTCTAAAGGGAGTTGTTGTAATATCGGACTTTGCTCTGGTCGAAGCGTTAAGTGTTGACAACTCTGAAGGGAGTTGTTGCAACATTAGACTCTGCTCTGACCGAAGTGATAAACGTTGGCAACTCTGAAAGGAGTTATTGTAACATCGGACTCTGCTCTGGCCGAAGCGATAAGTGTTGGCAACTTTGGATGGAGTTGTTGCAACATCTGACTCTGCTCTGACCGAAGCGGTAAGTGTTGGCAACTCCGAAGGGAGTTGTTGTAACATCGGATTCTGCTCCGACTGAAGCGATAAGTGTTGGCAACTCTGAAAGGAGACGGGGAGAAGTAGTGCGATGGACTCTGAATAGATAGCCCTAGGTTATGTGCCATGATTTGAAAGCTTTTGTGTATTCTTGATAGAATCATGGGGGGCGCCCGTCTGCTTCCAAGACACGCCTCCCTTACCATAAATGACAATGAAGGCGACGACTTCATGTCCTCGAGGCAATGCGTTATAGCTGAGCGTGCCACACATCGCCTCATCTGGACAGTTGATTTGAGCGATTATTTGTTCCAACGGAGATCTTTGCGTCTTGGATATGAGCGGTCGAGATATTACTTGGATAATCCAAAAGCTAAGATCAGATCGGATGCCTATAAAAGGCCTGCTCTTTTCCATTTGAACCTTTTTACCTTTGCGAAAATCATTGAATCTCCACCAAGAGCTTTTTGTTTAGTGTTCTTACATTTTTCAACAAGTATCAACGGCAAACTCCGGTGACCACTACCGTATTCCAGCCAGAGACTAGTGTCGTCCGCTACACTAAGTAATACTCCACATTTTCCAATTTCTCCATCCTCCTTCCTTTCTTCTTTTCTTTAAGAAAGAAAAACCTTCTAAGTTTCTGAAATGGCGGGTGACCTTTCTGTTGCGAGGGGAAGTGAGGAAGGCCGAGGTGACGAGAGTTTTACCTTAAGGCATCCTATGGTTATCTCTTCTGATGAGCTAAGTAGGGCCATTAGGGTCGGAGAGAACATCAGGAAACGGCCAGCCTCTCTAGTGAGGGGCCTCCAAATACCCTTTAAAAATCAACCCATAAATGATAGAGAGGTGTAGGAATGTCTTTAGGGTCCCCCATAATATTCGGTTAATGCTACCCAAACCTCATGAGAGGGCATGTTACCCCAGGCCAGGGTGTGTTGTGGTAAGTGACCACCTGTTCCGAGCCGGGTTGAGGCTCCCCTTCTTCAGATTAATACTTAGGTCCTATGGGCTAGCCCCAACATAGCTCAATCACAACTCGTGGTCCCAAATGGTAGGGACTTGGATGTTGTGGAGGCAGGCCAGCCTCGGAGTGGACATGCTCTTTAGCGTGTTCCACTCCATATTTTTTCCAAAAATAATGGCCGAGGGGACAATAGAAAGGGTGGTATTACCTAGCCCCATGGGGGTCTCACTCCCCACTCGTGGTCGGGTGGCCGTCTTCAGTGAAAGCTGGAAGAGCTCTTGGTTCTGGGCTTCACGGAGATGGGATACCATGGAGAACAATCATATGGCGCCCCTGACCGTCCCCACCACCTACTCCACTTACAGTAATTAGTTTACCATCTGATTTCTCTTAACCAAACTTGCTTATGGTTTTAATATTTCTATTATTTGCAGGCTCTCTACCGAGGTGTGAGATAAAAAAGGAGGAGTGGGACATTATCAGCCAGCTGTACTAGATGCCTCTTCTTGAGAGAAGCTATAAAGAGCTCATCGACCAGAACCATCATTTCATTATGCACGACCTAATGGTGAACCAAGGTAACTGTCTAGCTTCGATCTCCATGTTGCTTTTCCTTGTTCAAAAGACACTTAACAGTTTTCTCATTTGCAGATGATTTCATGAAGAAGAAGGTGTTGAGGCCTGATTTCGTTACGATACGTCGGAGCGTGGCTGAGGCCAAGATGTTGAAAAACCAGCTCAGCTACTTACAAGAAGCAGTCAGAGCGCCTGTTATCCCTTAGCAGGGCTGGTCAGCAGCCTGCTGAGGAAGATGAGGTGGAAGAAAGAACCTCTTTCATAAAAAAATCGAAAATCTGGCCTCTTTGACTCTAAACCCAAAATCTCTACCTCCTCCCCATGCCATTTCTGCTGGGGTAACCATTACAGTCCCTTCACCGAGTTCCCAGGCCATAGTGCCAATTTCTACTATTCCGGTGGAAGATCTAGCCTGGAAAAGAATGAAGAGATCGGCTAACGTCCCGGTACTGACTTTCTGGGGAGTAAAGCTGATGATCTTCCTGAGGCCGTGCTGGAGTTGATCCCTCCTAAAATCGCCTATGCTACTAGGGTCCATAGCAAATATTGGACCGAGGATTGTGATGATCACGCCACCTCATATGAAATTGAGGATTTGTTGGCTGCCAATAATGCCTATGTGGCTAGGGCCCTAAGTATGGGCGTCGAGGCAGAAGACTTGGTTTGAGGCCTCCGCAAGCATAATGACGAGTTGGAGAAAAAGGTCAAAGTCTCGGGCCGATGTGAGGACGAATGGCCAAGGTAAGGAAAGAGGCAAATGAGACACTTCAAAGTTAGACAAGGCTGAAATCCAAGTCAACCGGCTAAGGAACGAGCTGCACGAGTCATCTTCGCAAGTGCCCGCTCTGCCCAAAAGGATCGATCAATCTAACGAGCATCAAAGGCTCGCCTCTATGGCCCTAGAGGAAGCCAACAAGCAAAAGGCAGAATTGAAAACGTTCTTTTGAGGCCCAGGAGGAGGAGATTGACTTGCTGAACTCTGAGGCGAAGACGGTTGGCGAAATGCCATAATTATAAGGACAATTTTGACAAGACGCCGAAGTATGACGACTTTGCCAATTTCTGGGCCTCTTGGGTCACCAAGGAGATGATGTCTCGCCTATGTGAGAAGTACCCCGACCTGGACATCGAATTCCTTGAAGAGGAGTTCGGAGGCCCCACTGGGGGTCGCCCAGTGGTCGAAGAGGATGAGGAGGGGGAGGCCCATCAAGATGAAGCGGGAGCCAGAGCGATTGTGAATGTAGATTGGGCTCTGTATTATTCTTCCTTTATTTTGTAATGGCTTCGGCCTCTTTCCATGATTTATGAAATACACTTTCTTCCAAGTGTTTTCACCTCACTTTACTTTGTTTATTTCGCATAAGTAATTTCTTTGGATAAGCAGTATTAAATTGTTTCAAGTATAACCGCATCGACCCCTTTAACCACTTAATAAAATAGATGAAGCCAATGAAAAATAAGTTATTTCGCATCGGCCTTGCTTGACCACTTAATAAAATGGAAAAAGCCAATGAAGAACAAGTAATTTCCCATCCGCCTTGAGAGGCTCTCATGATTGTGTTCAAAATATTTTGGTTTATCAGAGGTAGCGTTCGTACTGCCTCTGGTTGTACAGATGACCTTTGAGGTGACCCTTTTTGGAGGAGCTCACACATTGGCAATGTTTTTTTTATATATGCACTTTTCATTTCGTGAAGTCCTTGGGGGTAACTCCTTTGAGGGAGGTTGTACCTTGGTAATGTTGTTTTCATATGTGCACTTTCCGTTTCGTCAAAGATGGTACCTGCACTGCCTTTGACTACGTAGAAGTCCTTGGAGGTGACTCCTTTAGGGGAGCTCGCACCTTGGCAAGGTTGTTTGAATGGTTCACTATAGGAGCGAGGTAGAACATAAATTAGTTTATTTATTTGATTGCAATATTTACAAAGTTACAATCTTCCTACTGGTAGTACTTCCTTAGATGCTCAATGTTCCAGGGGTGAGGCATCATCTTTCCTTCTAGGTCCTCGATTATATAGGTACCGGGTCTAATTTCTTGGATGATTTTGTATGGACCTTTCCAGTTGGACCCTAAAGTCCCCGTGCCAGGATCTTTGGTCAAAGGGAAAATTTTGCGGAGCATCAAGTCGCCAATGCGAAATACTCTCTTCTTCATTTGGCGTTTTAGTAATGCATCATCTTGCACTGGTAGGAAGCAAGTTTGGCCTGAGAGTCAGCTTTTTTCTCTTCAAGATTATCCAACTCAAATCTTCTCAGATCGTCATTCGTTACCTCATTGAAGTGGATGTGACGATGGGAGAGAACGTCGACCTCTACGGGGTACATAGCCTCGGCTCCGTAAGTCATGGCAAATGGAATTTCCTCAATGGCTATTTTGTAGGTAACTCTGATGGCCCACTGAACCTGGGGGAATTTATCGACCCAAGCCCCTTTGGAGGTGTCCAATTTTATTTTCATGGTAAGTTTGATGATTTTGTTGACCGCCTCGACCTGGCCATTTACCTGAAGATGATGAGGTGAAGAGAAGTGTTTCCTGATGCCAAGCTTATTGCATAATTCCCAGATCTTTCTGTTGTAAAACTGTTTGCCATTGTTTGAGACCAAGGAATAAGGTATGCCAAACCGGCATATGATGTTCTTCTAGAGGAATTTGGAGGTGTTCACTTCAGTAATCTTGGACAAAGGCTCCACTTCTACCTATTTGGTAAAGTAGTCGATAGTAACGATGGCGAAGCGAGTGTTTGCTCTTCCTTTGGGAAGGCGGCCAATGAAATTAACACCCCATTTAGCAAATGGCCAGGGGATGGACACAACAGTAAGTTCCTGGGATAGCTGCCTCTGCACATGGGAAAATCGTTGGCATTTGTCACATTTTCGCATGAATTCAATTGCGTCCCTTTTCAGGGTTGGCCAATAGTATCTCTACCACAGTATTTTGTATGCCAGGGCAAGTCCGCCGAAGTGATTTCCACAAACACCTTCATGGATTTCCCTTAGGATGTAATTCACTTCCGCTTTCCTGTACATCTGATGAGAGAAGATGAGAAGCCACACTTATACAAAATGTCGTCCTGCAGGACGAAGTGGGTGGTTCTCATTTGAAGCCTTCATGCCTCAGCATCATCCTCCGACAAAGTTTGTTTTCTCAAATAGGTTAAGATTGATAACATCCAGGGTGGAGTACTCTTAATCCACATAAGCTCTTCTCCCTTCTTGATAGAGGGCTCATCTAGGTGCTCAATCGGCACTACCTTGAGTAGCTTCGAGTATTTGCTATTGGCCAGTTTTGATAGAGCATCTGTATGAGAGTTCTCTTGGCGTGGCACTCGAATCAGCTCAACCCTCTCAAAGTTGGGTAGGGAATTTATGACCAACTTCAGGTAGACTGCCATATGCTTGTCTCTGGCTACAAAGTTTTCGTTTACCTGGTTCACCACCAACTGTGAATCACTGCTGACTACCAATCTTTTTACTTGCAACTCCCTGGCTAACTGAAGCTCAGCTAGGAGAGCCTCATATTCGACCATGTTATTGGAGGCCTTGAATCCCAGCCTTACGGCACAATTAAGCTTATACTCTTCTGGGCTCTCCAGCATAATACCAGCCCTGGAGCCTGTCTTTCTCGAGGATCCCTCAACAAAGAGATTCTAGGTGGGAGGTTCTGCCGGCTCCATGTTCACCTCAACTTCGGGGGCCTTAACAAACTCTGCTACAAAATCAGCCAAAGCTTAACCCTTGATTGTTATCCTAGGTTTGTACGTTATGTCGAATTCACTGAGCTCAACCGCCCATTTCAGTAACCTTCTCGAGGCGTCCGGCTTCTACAGAACCCGCCTCAATGGAAAACTCGTTAGAACTTGAATGTTGTGGGCCTGGAAGTATGGCCTCAGCTTCCGAGATCCAGTGACCAATGCAAGAGCCGACTTTTCCATGTTTGGGTATCGCGCTTCGACAGGCAGTAAGACTCTGCTTATGTAGTAGATTGGTAATTGGTGCATTTTTTATTCCCGCACAAGCACCAAGTGATTGAGTCCTCTGCTACTACCAAATATAACAACAAGGGTTCTCCATCCTTTGGCTTGTTGAGAAGGTGTGTTCGCCCTAGGTAGTTTTTTAACTCCTGGAATACCTCCTCGCACTCCAGGGTCCATTGGAACTTTCTACCTCCTTCGAGGATTTTAAAGAAGGACAAACATTTTTCAGTGACCCTTGAGATAAAGTAATTGAGTGTAGGCACCCTTCCTGTTAGCCATTGCACCTCCTTAGGCTTCTGTGGCGACCTCATTTCGAGCAGAGCTTTGATTTTTTCTGGGTTGGCTTCAATTCCCCTCTGCTTCACAATGTAGCCCAAGAACTTGCCCGAGGCTATGGAAAAAGCACATTTAAGGGGGTTCAGTCTCATATATTATCTTCTCAGTGTTTGGAAAGCCTCGCACATGTGTTTAATGTGCTTTCTCACTCGGAGGCTCTTCACAAGCATGTCATCAACATAAACTTCCATTGTTTTGCCTAGTTGATCAGCAAACATCTTGTCGACTAACCTTTGGTAGGTGGCCCCTATGTTTTTTAGGACGAAGGGCATTACCTTGCAGCAATACAGCCCCCTGTTTGTAATGAAAGATGTATTGTCCTCGTCGCCTAGGAACATAAGGATATGATTGTAGCCTGAATAGGCATCCATGAATCTTAACAGTTCATGTCCAGCAGTTGAGTCTACTAACTGGTCGATCCATAGGAGTGGGAAGCTATCCGTTAGACATGCCTGATTGAGGTTAGAGAAATCAATACGGACCCTCCACTTGCCATTGTGCTTCTTCACTAGAACAAGATTTGAAATCTACTTTGGGTAGTTGGCTTCATGAACAAAGCCATTGCTGATGAGCTTCTCCATTTCTTCTTTTAGGGCTTCGTATCTTTCGAGATTCAACGCCCATCTCTTTTGCCTATGTGGAGTGTAGTTTGGATCAATCGGTTAGGGGTGGCAATTGATTTTCGAATCTATCCCAATCATGTCTTCGTGTTTCCATGTAAAGACATCTGCATTCCTCCGAAGGAAATCTTTCAACGCTTCCTTAGTCTCTTCTTCTAGTTCTTTCCCTACCTGCATGACCTTGGATGCATCCTGTGGGTCTACTGGGAAGGTTTCCAGCTCCTCCATTGGAGTGGTTTGAGACTCTAATTCAATTATCCCAGGATCCAATTCTTCCAGGGATACTTCAGGTATGGCTTCTGTTATGACAATGTCTAGTGTTAGGGGTAACCCTTCTTCAGGGGCCTCTGACATTTTAGCATCTAGCACCATGTTGACTCGTGGTTCAACCTTTCTTAGAAAGTTCAGGTAGCACTCCCTGGATCCCATCTGATCACCCCGGACAGTGGCAATTCCACGTTCTGTAGGGAACTTCATACATAGGTGATGGATGGAAGTTACTGCCCATAATTCTTTCAGGGCTGGTCTCCCAAAAACTCCGTGGTAGGTGGATCGGCGATCAATGACTAAAAATTCCATGAAGTGATGTGCCACCTAGGGTGGAGCCCCCATTTCGACAGCCAAGGTGATTTTACCTCTGGGAATGATGCTATCCCCAGTGAACCCATAGAGAGGTGAGGTCATTGGTGTTAGCTCATGATCTATTGCCATTTTATCAAAAGTCGTGCTGAACAAGATGTTTACCAAACTGCTATTATCCACTAGCATGCGTTTTAGCCCATTGCGGGCGACCACGGCTCTGACTACTAGGGCGTCGCAATGTGGGAAGTGCACACCTGCCGCATCTTCATGAGTAATGTAATGCGCTCCACAGTCCTGTCACCTGAAGATTGGCTCGCTATGTAGCTGGCCATTGATGGACTTCTCGCTTCTCTAGTATAGTTTCTTTGGGCATTTTTTGATTCACTCCCTAGATGGGGGCCCCTGGATGATAGTATCAATTTCTCGGATGGGCTGCTGTTCGTCTGGCACAGCTGAGTCCCTCCTGTGACGCTGTCCTCCCTGGGACCTTTCCCTATCCTCGTTTCTATTGTTGTGGGGCGAATGTCGCCTCGTCTCGCCTCTTCTTGGAGAGTTCCTCTCTGTGTTACTCTGGTAGCGGTCACCCCCTATGTTATGATGGTTGCTTGCAGGCAGGTTCGCACCTCTACATTCACTTGTGTCATGACCATAGTAACTATGGAAAGTGCAACAAGGCTGCAGTTCTCATTGGGATCTATTTCTAGGCCCACGGCCTCATCCTCTACTTCTAGAGGTTGAGGGTCGTCTAGTATTCCTAGCCGAGTTGTCAATGTTGGGTCCAACGTTTTCATAAGCCAAAGTAGGCACTGCATTCAGTGTAGCAGTGGCTAGAGCTTGTCCCAAAGTGGGAGCTATAGTGTGCACAACTTGAGTCCATTGTTGGTTCACTATTTGGGAGGTAGGTCCTCTACCAATTTGCCTCTGAGGTGGAGGGAGTCTCTGGGCGGCTCTGTTCAACCTTCATCATTTCTACCAACTCATTATATGTGGAATGATTTTTGCTTCGGATATCTCTCCAAAATAGGGTGTTCATGTTCAAACCTCCTTTCAGGGCTGAAATGGCTTCCTTGTGAGTGACTTGTTCACAGTAAGTTATTTCGTAGGTGAAGCGAGCCAAGTAGCTCTTCAAGGTTTCCCCTGCTGCTTGCCTCATGTCCTACAAGCGTTGTATTGGAGCTTCTCCTTCTTTCCTTGAAAGGTATTAGTTTAGAAACGCCTTTTTCAGGTCTGGCCACCTCTTTATACTTAGTGGTGCCAATATGCTATACCACACTTCAACAGCTCCACCGAGAGTTAGATGGAAGGCCCTACATTTTAAAGTCGGCGAGGCGCCTCTAAGGCTCATTTGCATTTTATACTTGTTGAGATGCTTTTTCGGGTCGCAATTTCCTTCATATTTAAGAATTTTAGGAGGGAGAAAGTTAGGAGGGATCGAAAAGGTACAAAGTTCCCTGGAGAAAGGTAGATTGTCATCATCATCATCAAGCTCATACGACCTGCATGGTCCGTCATAATCGTTCCCATCAGCTGCTGGGCAAGGTGGGAGCTAGGCAGCTTCACTCATATTCCCCCAATCCACCATGTTTTGTCTTTTTCGCCTATATCTAGGCGGAGGGGCATGTACCTACATTTGTGCACGCTCTTGTTGGCCGACTGTCTGGTGTGTGGGCAGGTTCCCATCTCTAGGTGCCCGCCTGATCCGATCAATTACGCTGGTAGACCTCTGTGGTTGCTTTTCATATTCCAAAGGAAAGTTGCCCTCCCCGACAGGGGCGCTGCAAGCCAAAGTGGTTATGTAGTTGGAAGTGTCCATTCTCACTTTTCTTTCAATAGAAACTTCTCCTTTACGACTAAATGAGTTCTCCTGCTGGATTCCATCTCAGCCCGCATATAAGCTGAGTGCTGAGGATTTTGTGGGGCTTGGAAACCACCTTGGTCCTGCACTCGCATGAGAAGTTCCTGCATGGCAGCATTTTGAGCCGCGATGTTCCTCATGTTCGTGGTCGTACTAGCCACTTCGATAGCTAGTTGGGCAGTTCTGTTGCCTCTGCAATAATTGTGGTGGGGTCGCTGATGTGTGACATTCCGGGATATATCTTCTTCAGAAATTTCCCTAGTTCTTCTTGGGTTTACTCCGTCACTGGAACTTATGGTTTGAAGCGGGAGGCCTCTTCCTAGAAACAGACCTTGATGTGTAGCTTCCTTTTTCAAGGACCGATCCCTTTTTCAAAGGAGAATATCAATCAGGTATTTGAACAAGCTTTTTGGTGGGAAGGCTCATGGTTTAAGTAGCTTCCCACAGATATGGTCAATCTGTTGACCTCGAAAAATGGCTCCAACACTTGGCCAAAAGGATTGATCTTCAAGTCAACTCTTCCCTGTACACGTAACATACCGTTAGTCGCCAGTGACCTTTCTCGAAGGGGTTGGGAGCGGTCGCGAGCACTCCGACAGTCAAATCAGTTTTAAGTTTAATCGAAAATAGTTCGTCGGCGGTGAAACATTCTCCGGGAAGCAGATGATATAAAGTGTAAGGGTATTTGAGGGAGATAATGGTACTAAAGTTTGTAGTGTAGAAAACAGTGAATTCGAATCCTTTTTTGGCATAGGGAGGGAATATTTACACTAAGGATGGGAGAGGAGAGCCGTTGGATGAGTAGACACGTGCTATCAAATCCTCGAGGATCGTCCCATCCTAGGTATCAATCCATCCTTCCGTAGGTTGGCGGCATTAAATGTTTCTGACAAAGGCATCTGAATTGACCATTTGGGTCCTACCACACGTCTCATCAATCAGTTGGAATTTGACTTTGCAAAGATCTTTCTGCAAACAATTCTTGTTAGGGCGAGGTGAGGCGAGGCAACAGACGTGTTGTAGAAGTGGAGTGCAATCCTTTGCATCCAAGGTGGCTTGCGGATGAATTCGGCTCTTCTTCTGGGTGTTCGTTCAAATCATCGCTTGTGTATCCACTTCGACTTATGCAATCAGCTCGACACATGCACAATCACCTCGTCCACCATGTGGTGTGGTAATGATCACCTCTATTGGCACGTGGCGGATGAGGTGGTGGGGCTGACACAGACCCATAACAAACATTAACATCTAAGGACTTTTCTTCAACCCTTAATTCATTCAAACATCTGGTTGGCTCCTCAAGTTTGGCTATAAGACTCTCTTTTTCTCATTCAAGTGCATTAACTTTTTAAGCATTGTTTTATTCACCTTCTTAATTTTAAGACTCTCCTCAAATAATTGTTCATTGGCCTCCTGAAGTTTCATATCACATTCAGATCCCAAATCATAAACTGATTGACTCATCTAGACTAAATTTAAGGTTAAAGATTACTATTAAGTTTTTATACCACTTGTTATTTACTAATTCAATCCTAATACGAAATTAAAATTAACAACTAATAAACAACAAGTCACTTTTAATTGTTTCTAAATGGTTAGTCGATCATTTAAGTTTAATGTTGCAATTATATAGAAAGCAGTAAATAACACAAAATATGATAATGGAAAAAACCTTTAACTAGGTAAAAACTTCGGGACCAAACCAATAGTTTTCACTATAGACAATGTGAACTTACAATATGATCCAGCCTAGAAAATACATTAGACTCGTTGATCTAATTCCTACAATCTCCAAGATCCACTAGAACGTGCTCTACTCACACATGCTCCTAATCTTCTGGAATTGTCTATCTTATGTGGACCACCAAGAATGCCTTGTTCTTTTACTCTTCATGTGCTTGCTGTCGAACCTTCAACAATCTTCAGCAACTCTAAAACCTATTGAGAAAGTACTTTCGTGAATATGAATTTAGAAAGTAGGTGTTTTGGATTCTTCCAAAGTGTGTTTGAAAAAAAGGATATATCACAAAGGATGAATATTTTCTTGGATCTGTAAAGAATGATATGAGGCAAAAGAATAATAATCAACTTGGATATTTATAGTAAAAGGTATTTAGGTAGTCTGGGCCCATTAAAACTATTTAAAACACGAACTAAGGTTCCATCGGGAAACACTATCACTTGAGCAATAGCTCAGCGATAGGCGAGCAGCAACAAAGCAGTCGTTAGTATTTGTATCATAAATTTCTCTCCCTATATCCGATTAAGGTGATTCAAAATGAATTGGAAATTTAACCCAAAGGGCTACAATTCTTCTAGAAATAGACTTATCTATATGCCACAACAAAGTAGTCGTTAGTATTTGTATCATAACTTTCTCTCCCTATATCCGATTAAGGTGATTCAAAATGAATTGGAAATTTAACCCAAAGGGATACAATTCTTCTAGAAATAGACTTATCTATGTTCCAATGTTTTCTATGTGAAAAATACATTGCTCATTGCGGCTGAGAATTTAGAGCATAACTTGTGCGACTCTTTAACACTCTTTAGACTTCTAATTTCATTTCCTTAATCATATGTGATCTTATTAACATCTTGGACTACTTCAAGGACTATACTACCAACCAAATAAGTCCTTAACTTTTACAACTATTTTATCATAGTCATTTTATCTAAAGAATTGCCAACACACTAAAAACATAACATCCTCGATCACCAATAATTATATTGTCTATTAGGAAGAAAGAATTGAATATTAGTAAATGTGATGGAAATTGAGATAATGTAGTCCAATTTACGTATTTTGTTTTGGGAAGAGTATTGGTTAAATGTAACATGTCACTTATTTCTCAATGTTAGGACCTTCAGAATATATAAGCTTTGAACATAGAGATAACCAAATATGAGTTGTCTTAGACCGATAATCGACTATATAATTTCTTGATAATGAGTTTGAGAACATAAATCGATTAAAAATGAGATGTATATCAATTGAGACTTGTTCATAAGTAAAATCTTGGGTAGATATCGAATCACAATACTTGATATTTGACATTTTTCCTAGTAAGGGAGAAAATTTTGGAGAATATTGTTAAAATTAATATTATATGTATGAGTGAATCAGTTTTGACTACAAATAAGTTATTTTAAATTTTTTTTATTCAAGTTGGAGTAATCTGTCTCCTAGTAGAAACAATTTATTTTCATAATTCAATCCCTTACTTATAAGTACAAATAAGAAAAATTGAGGAAAGATATGGAAGTATATGTATGGAGTATAATATTTCAACCTTATCTAGGATTTGTAGTCATTCTAATTGGACATTGAGTTTATTGAGACATTCAGGTTGTTGAAGACTAAGTGAAAGACTAACGAGTTTATGATAAATAAAGCTCATTCTTTTGAAAAAGTTTATACTCAATATGAGTATATTAAGTTTGGTAACCTTTTTTATGATAGTAAGATTTACTCTTATACGCCTATGCTGATCGTAATAGTGTGATTAAATTTAGAGTTACATTAAATAGACCTAGAGACTGTATTTTATTCTCAAATGAGAATAAATGAAAAGATCCACGTGGTTCGACTTGTAAAATTCATGTTAAAGGCTTTTTAATATTGTGATAACTTTATAGTTACACTTAAAGCCTAATATAATCATCTTAACAGTGGTACTTAGTTTTTAATATGGTTTAAATATTATACAAATTTCATCATATGGATGAAAATCAATATATTTATGTAAAGGTTTGATGGTAGGTTGTAATTCTAATTTTGATGTTGATGACTTTGAATTGAAAGTATGAGAAGAAGTGTATTGAGACCATTTTGAAATGATCGTCTTCAATTTTTGAGACAAATTACATGAATTTAACAAATTGTATATTTTGTATTATAATAGATTAGTCTAGTCTTCTTACTCTCTCACAAAAGTTATATACTAGAAAGACTCTAAAATATATTTAATTGTAGAATTGCTACCCCGTTGATACTCCCATATCGGAAGGCGACCATACGAGTTTTCATAAATATCCAAAGATTCCATAAGTGTACAAAGAAATATCCAGAGAATCAGATATAGGACGATTAGGAGTTAGAAATATACTATGATGTATACTTGTCCTAACTTTTGTCATGCCATATATCTAGTCAATAGGTATTGATGTTATCTTTAGAAAGGATATTGTGGTATCTGAAGGGTGTTGCTGTCAGTGATTCTATTTTATTGTTGAGAGAATAACTCATTATTGGAATAGATGTGCAAATGTCGACTAAAAATGAGAGTTAGTCGAGTACAAATAGTCACTAGACTTGTGCACTCTTGCTATAGGTTAGCAACAAACATATCTTGTAGAGTATATCTTGATAGCTGAAGAAATTGTTTAGTATAAATGATTTGTGCATCTAATGACAGTAATTGAGAATATGAGATTTATAATATTTATGCAGCTATCTTATGTGTTGAGGATATCAAGTATCAAGATGGAACCAAGCACTTGATGGTATTTCCGTGAGACATATTAGCAAAGAAAGTCTTTGCACTATATCTAACTAAATGATGATATGTAATTATCATACTCTAAACATGTCTATAAATATATTTGTTAGTAATATTGAATCTATAGAATTGTGTAGAATATGATACTTAGTATATATCATAAAACTCTTTATTGAATTTTTGTTATTGCCATAGATGAACAATTTTGAGTTCATATATAATCTATTGCTAAGATTAAGAGATAATGATTTGCATTCACAATGTTAAACAGGTTGAGATTGGCTCACTCACATGAGCAATCACCTCAAACACTTTGAGATGTGTTGAAATAAGACAAAGTGATCATATTGTGTACATGATCTGGTTGCCTTGATAAGATATAAAGATGAGATTACAACAAGTAATCGAAATGAATTTTTCCATCCATTACACTTGTTTAGTAGTGATCGAGTTCTGGATTTGAGATTGCTGGGAAAATGAGCATTAGGAAAACTCAAGTTAGGTGTCAGGAAATACTTAAACTAGGATCTGTATGGTGTTATTTGTTTATAAAAAATATGTCATACGTCTTAAGAAAAGGAGAAAACACTATAGCACATGATTCATACCACGCTTGCTTTTACGACTAATATTGGGTAAATGAGTAAATAGATCCCTACTTCCTTATTGTGTGGGACCTTAAGGTTTATATAAACTCATATATACCTTTATGACTTTTGACTCTTTCGTGAGATTTCATTTCATTGTTGTTATTTTAGCATAATATCAATGACTATGATTGATTTAGTTTCACGGGACATGTTTAGGAAAACAATTTATTTAAATTTGAAGGATTTGAGTAGATAAGGAAAATTATTTTGACCTACATTTATATTTAGATTCACTGGTTAGACAATTGTGTTTAACCATTTGAGATATAAAACATAATTGTGAATACAGTGATATCATATAGGGTTCAAGTATGTTCCATAAATATTCGGGGGATCGAAAATACTTGAATTAATGTTGAAAATAAGTTTGTGATATAACAAGATGTAATATTCCTCTAATAAAGCTACTATATATCCGTAACAAGTTTATAGTACTGTAAGTTCTAATTTGTGCTTGTTAGTCACATGATTTATTTTCCGTATGAATCTTTGTGAGATAAGCCTTGAGAATAATCTAATGTATGATATTCTTTATCATTTGTGGTTCGAGTTAAGCCCATTATGTACGAGTGAGAGATGTTAAAAATATGGATCGCGAGTCATCCATATGGGGTGAGGGTTGGAAGGAAGTGGCGTGAACTTTTCAAACCTACAATTTCCTTTCCTATAACCACATTTAACTCCTGTTGACCCCAAAAAATGACTCTACAGATATGAAGTCCACTCTTGCCACGTCAGTACAATTCTGGGCATTCATATCAGACTAACGATGGTAAATAAAAGGAAATGGATACGGGAGACACTTTAAGACGAGAGAGAAAGATGTTCAAAATCTAGCGGTACGAAACGACAACTATCGCGCTAACAATGATCACCGGAAGGAAATGATCAAAGTAATCTGATGTTACCATCAACGATAATATGTGGAAGGATCAATAGAAACGTGTATTCAGATCAATATGTTACTTCTAGTAATTTGTAAGGATCATCAAAAGTAATTTCACTATGAGTTTGTATGAATTTCTCTTGTATTCAAGTGTATATTTTTCATCTATGACCATCAATAACCCAACCCCCATTTCTTACAAAGAGGATCTACTTATACTATCCTGACTGACGTGGTGATTGTTGGATCAAAACCACATGACCTCATCTCCTGAATTGGGGTTTCACATCGTTGTCTACTCATACAATTAATATATTGAAAATGCGTTAGCCACTCAACATAATAGGCTGACATACTAACAAAATTTATTACAAACGTTACATCAATCACTTCTAAAAGATCTTCAAATCTGTAGCATGGAACAACATAAGCTTAATAACTTTGGATGGTTTTAGAGCCTCAGAGAGCTTCATAGAGCCTCAGCCTAAGTTGTAATGCTTCGTCCGTGAGGTATAGTTTCGGCATGAACTTCGGACCTTTAACTTAAGGGCTTCGGTCTTGTTTGACTTTTCCATTATTCGACTTCATGAACCTTCCTTTGACTTTCTTGTTGACTTCCTATCCACTTGGCTTTCCACGTGGCAACTTTTCCTTGAGCCTCAGAGGCAAGGCGTAACAATAGTTCTCCAAGTCTAGACATGATTATTTATATAGTGCAAGGACTTTGAATATTAGACAATACAAAAAGGTGGGGGGAGGGGGGAATAGCCCTTCATCATGCTACTACAGCTAAAAACATACCTAATTCATGCAGACCCTTTGTATGTGTTGTCCGAGGTGGTTTACTTGTTAATTTCTTACCTTTTGGGACTACTTCCGGCAGTCTCAGAAGCAGAGCAATTCCAAACTTGTGACTCTCGAAGTTTCTTTATAAATTTGAAGCTCTAACTGAACTAGTAGAAGTAGAGGGTCAGATATGCACAGGGCCTCATAATTGATAGTTACGATGCATTTATTGTTTTTTAATGATTTTGAGAAGTATGAGGCATATTTAATTATGGCGCTTCAATGATTTGATGTCATTACACGTTTCCAAAAAATGACAACTGAGGTAGTACAACTTCCAATACATGCAAACATCACTGCATTTAATGCGCAATGATGGATGTCTTCCATGCACCTTTGGGAATTTCATACGCACAAGGCGCGTATAACTTACAACCTAATATGAGCATTCGAAGATGAAGCATCAGATGTGCTGAATGGCTTAGATTGAAACTTCTGGATGAATGGTTGGATGACCCAGATCAAGATCCAACGGTTGGGGTTGAATTTGTCTGCCTATAAAAGACATGGATTTTAGAAGGAACTTCTTTTACTTTTGCACGAGTCTCTCTCTTTGTTCTTTAAGATTTTTAAATCTTCAACTCTTTTCAAGAACTCTTCAAGTTTATCTTGAAGTTTCTCTAAGTGTTCTTTCTTGTTGATTTTCTTTCCTTCTCCGTGTTTTCTTTGAGAAACTTTTTAGTGTTTTTCTTTTGTATTTTGAGCAAATTGTTTAGACAACCCATAAATTAATAGGTTCTTTGAATTCTACTGGGAGAAAGGTAGCGAGCGGCGAGTGAGTTGGGGTTCATAGTTACCAATACGACCGACCTCGCCGGAGCCATCGAGGCTGGACGAGGTGCCTCTACTTTCGAGGATGGTAATGGGGATGATGAAATAGCTTGGAGGGCAGCCAACATTTCTTCCTCTATAGATCTGAAGTAGTTAGCCAACCTTTGGGATAAATATAAGATTCCTTTGTCATAGGTCTGCCTTCCTCCAACAAAAGGGTGGAAGGAGACCTGGTTTTGGATTATGGAAAAATGGCAGGAGTGTGAAGATGACCTCGTCCCCCATGTCAAAGTTCCGACCTCTTATTCTGACGCTCGTGAGTGCATTTCTTTCTTTGCTGATTTCTCAAACTGACGAGGTCTGATACTTCGGTCGAACGACTTGGGTTCACATAGTGTGATTGGGACACTCTTTCCAAAGTCTACAAGAAATCTCTTGACTCTCGTAAATTCAACCATTTGATCCAGTTGAGCCGCCTTTTTGAAGATTTCGGCTTAATGGCAAAGAAGAGTAAGAGGTTCTCACACTTGGTCATTTTTCTTTCTACTTTCCTTTGTTAAGTCTTGCTAACCTTATCTATTTGTTTGTATATAATTTTGAGAAAAGGAGGCATCCCACCCCTGACACGGTCATTATCCTCGCTGCCACATCCACTTCAAAGTAGGGGATGAAGCCCTCATCTGTTGGAGAGAAACACGTGATGGAAAAAATTGAGAGGGTTAGCAAGGAGGCTGCCTCTCGAGAATAGAGATGACTACCTATGCCTGATAGGGAGAAGAAAGTGGTGGAGGAAGAGCCTAAAAGAAGTTTAGGATCTCAATCCCAATGGAGCGGGAGGCTCAAGGGACATTTCTCCCTCTCCAAGGTCCCAGCGGGGAGTAAACTGTTGTGTAGGTCGATAGCTGCAGCCTCTAGGGAGTAAAAGAGGCCAAGCGCTGTGGAGTCCCCAAGGCAGGATCCTACCAAGAATGTCAGAGTTTCAAGTGACTCCACCACCTTTGAAGCTCCAAAATCTAAACCTACGTTGGCCATGCGATCAGATAAATTGGCCTCTGAGGCTCTTGCCCTTCTCGTACCAAAATTTTAGATACAATATCAACATTTCATAAGTACTAAACTGGGGAAGTTGCAATCCTACGTCGAGCAAAACGACACCATTGATCTCTTCGCCACAATGGTGGCCCAAGCTCATTCAGCATGGCTATAGAGGCTGAAGCCCTATTTAAAAACCTTCAATGCTAAAATTGTGGGTTTGCCAATAAAGCCTCTCAGGCTGAGGAGGCTGCTAGTAAGGCTAAGGCAGAAGTGAAGGCATTGAAGAAACAACAATCTAAGGATTCAGTGAAACTCGCCTTTGTTTTGGCATAGATTGAATCTTTGAAGAATGAAGTCCATCTATCTTAAAGTGAGGTGGCCTCTCTTACAAAGTGAGTGGAAACTTTTGACACACATCAAAAGTTGGTAGCTGAAGCCCTAGAGAAGGCCAACAAAGAGAAGTCTGCCTTGAAGGGGCAGGTGGGGGAGCTGGCCTGCCAGGTGACAGGCCTAACGGAAGAAGTGGAGACTGTTATGAGTGACTGTTATGAGTGATGCTGAACAGGCCAGTAGAGATACTGAGAAGTCGTTCCTTGCCAACTTCCATTTGACCGAGGTGTACCAGCACTTTGGGAAGTATTGGAGGAGGTATGCCTATATCGAAGTGATCGAGTGGCTAAAGATTCATACTCAAAACATCAACACTTTTGATCTGAGGGCTGAGTCTTTTGAAAACGAGGCGGGGAAGTCTGAGCCTCAAACTCTAGCAGAAGGAAACCAAGTAATCAAACTTGATGATGACGCAGCTGAAGAGGCTGTTATTGAAGAAGTGGCTCCTGATGCCATAATACCCTTTTCAGCTCCCCAACCTCGGCTGCCTAGAGTAGTTTTTCTTCTTGCACTTTTTCTTTCTAAGTGTAAAGGCTTCAGCCCACCAATTGTAAATGTTTTTTCTTTGTATTAATGAAGTTCTATTTTTATTTACTTCTTGTGTTTACTTTCATTTTGTATCCTTATTGCTTCTACCTAGTTCTGATGCGATCGCCAATATGAACTCGAACCACTTGTACTTCGATCAGATCGAACTCTATCATCAACTTAATAACAACATCAGTCATATAACAACTTCAAAAGCTTGATTACATCAATCTCACGAATCTTGAAGTTCAGTAACATGAAGCATGTAGTGAGGTCAGACCTATCCAAGTACTAGGAGGTCTGACCTAGCAACAAAGAAATATAGCAATAACATAATCAAACTTGAACTTGTAAACATAAGTTCAGAGTTAAAATTCAAGTAATAAGCTAACTGAAGATCGCATAATCACTTCACAAGTTGTTGAACTAGGTAATTATACTTTTAAGGTCAAACATGTTTGTAAGACTTAAGTTTTATCAAACCTCCACTTCAATAGTAATCTAAACATTAAGAACTTTTTGCCCAAGAGTTTGGAGGTTATGCACCTTTGTAAATTTCCGGACTTAAGTACTATGACGTGTATGGGCTGAAGCTCTTTGGCACTTCAGACTTTTAGTCTGACTGTTATTTATTATTTTGCACAAGTATAAGCAGTTCGTTTACCTTATGCCTTAGCCTATGGTTGAGTAGTTCGCCCAAGCTGAGGCTTTCTCAACAACTTTAGCCGTTAGAGGCATGTTTTACACTTCACAGTGCAAATACGGTCCTTTTGAGACCCTTCAACAATATTTTTATGTTTACCTCGTATAAGGATGATTCGTCTTTGCAGGGCCACCTCTGGGGCTTTTGGTCTCGTCAGAGGGGATTTTTAACTCGTGATTAATATAAAAAGAACCATTTTTATTGGATTCAAAAGCTGAATTTACAAGATGATTTACATCATTGGTAATACTTGCACAAATGTTCTACATTCCATGGATGAGGCTATGCCTTTCCATCCATATTCTCAATTTTATAGGTCCCTGGCCGAACCTCTTCTTTGATGTGGTAAGGTCCCTCCCAGTTGGGGCCAAGGGTTCCTGAATCGTGCTCTTTAGAGAGTGGGAATACCCTTCGCAATACTAGATCGTTTAAACAAAATGACTTCTTTTTTACCTTCGAAATGTAGTAGTTAGTCATTTTTCTTTGGTAAATTGCCATTCTGGCTTGAGAGTCGTCCCTCTTTTCTTCGAGGAGGTTGAGTCCGCATCTTCTCATCTCCACATTACTTATCTCGTTGAAATGTATTCGTCGAGGAGATGGTAGACCCATTCTGTTTGTGGTTCTGATGGCCCACAGCATCTGAGGGAGCTCATCGACCCGTGCCCCTTTAGAAGTATCTAGTTTTCTTTTCAAAGTGTATTTGATCATTTTGTTCACAACCTCGACTTGCCCATTTGCCCGGGGTGATATGGGGAGGAAAAATGATTCTTGATGTCCAACTCCTCACACATGTTTCTAACCTTTTTGTTGTTGAACTGTTTGCCATTGTCTGATACAATTGAGTAGAGGATTTCAAACCCACAGATAATTTTTTTCCATAGGAACTTGGAAATATTGGCTTCAATAATTTTGGCAAGTGGTTTGACTTCTACCCATTTGGTGAAGTAATCAATGGCGACAATCGCGAAACTAGAGTTTCCTCTCTCTTTGGAGAGAGGCCCTATAAGATCAATCCCCATTTTGTAAACGACCAAGGGTTGGATACAGCTTTCAATTATTGAGAAGGTTGCCTTTGAATAGTAGCAAAGCGTTGGCACTTATCACATTTCCTAACAAACTGTTGCGCATCCTTTTTCAAGGTAGGCCAGTAATATCCTTGCCTAAGAACTTTTTATTCTAGGGACCACCCACCAGTGTGGTTCCTACATATCCCCTCATGGATTTCTCGAAGTACGTAATTTGATATCTATTCTCCAATGCATCTAAGCAATAGTAATGAAGACCCACATTTGTATAACATGTCGTCCTGGAAGACGGAGTGGGCAACTCTCCTTTTAAGCTTTTGGGCTTCTTCTTTTCCAAGGGGTAGGGTCTAATCCTTGAGGTAGGATATGATTGGGCTTATCCAAAGTGGGGTGTCTTCGACCTATATCACTACCTCATTCATGTCGGTAAAAGGTTTGGAGAGATGATTAATTGGTACAATTGAGAGTAGCTCGAAGTCCTTACTGCTAGCCAATTTTGATAGTGCGTTGGCATGAACATTCTTGGAGCGTGGAATTTGTACCAGCTCAAATCTTTCAGAGGATGGGATGAAACTCATAACCAACTTCAAGTATGTTGCCATAGACTTATCTCTGGCTGAGAAGTTACCATGGATCTGACTTACCACCAATTGGGAGTCACTGTTAATGATGAGCCTCTTCGCTTGCATTTCTTTTGCCCACTAAGAGGCCTCATATTCTGTTGTATTATTGAGGGCTTTAAAATTTAACCTCACAGCTCAAGTAAGCTTGTGTCCCTCTTAGCTAACCAAGATAACCCATGTTCCTGACCCTGTCTCTCCTAAGGATTCGTCAATTGAGAGGTTCCAAGTAGGTAGTTCGGTAGGCTCCATTTCCTCTTATATTCTGGCACGGGAGTAAATTCAGCCACAAAGTCTGTAAGGGCTGACCTTTGATGGCTGCCATGGGCTTAAAGATGATGTCAAACTCAATGAGTTCCACGACCCACTTAAGTAACATCCCTGAAGTGTCTGGCTTCCGTAGTACTTACTTGAGGAAAAAGTTTGTTAACACATGTATACTGTGAAACCTGGAAATATGACCTAAACGTTCTTGACGCTGTCACCAATGAGAGAGCTAACTTCTCCAAGTCTGAGTAGTGAGTCTCTGCTGCCAGGAGTGTTTTGCGATGTAGTAGACAGATAGTTGGTAGTTATTCTCTTCTCTAATCAGAACCGAGCTAAGGCCTCGAAAGTCACTAACAAATACAATTGAAAGGCCTTTGATCCTTTGATTTGGAGAGGAGTGGAGCCTATTCCAAGTGCTTCTTCAGCTTTTGTAAGGTTGCTTCACATTCCTGTGTCCACTGAAATTTTTTTCCACTTTTGAGGACCTTAAAAAATGATAGGCATTTGTCTGTTGCCTTGGAGATGAAGCGATTCAAGGTTGCCACTCGTCCAATGAGGCTTTGTACCTCTTTTGGCTTTTGAGGTGGCCTTATCTCAATTAAAGTTTTGACATTTCAAGGTTCTCTTCAATACATCTTTGGTTAATGATGTAACCCAGGAATTTTTCTAGAGGACACCCCAAAAGCACATTTCAAATGATTGAGCTTCATCTGATACCTTCTCAAAATCTGGAATGTTTCATAAAGGTGTGAACATGATCGTCTGCTCTTAAACTTTTCACCAGCATGTCATCCACATAGACTTCCATGGTTTTTTCAATAAGTTCGGCCAACATTTTGTTGACTAGCCTTTGATAGGTGTCTTCGACATTTTCCATCCAAAGGCATGGTCTTGTAGTAATACAGTCTTTTATTTGTGATGAAGGATGTGTGATCTTCATCCGTTGGGAAATGGGGATTTGGTTGTATTTGGAATATGCGTCCATGAATCTAAACAGTTCATGTTCGGCCGTTGAGTCCATAAGTTGTTCTATTCTGGGAAGTGAGAAGTTGCCCTTAGGACATGCTTGGTTTAGATTTGAAAAGTCTATGCAAACCCTCCACCTTTCGTTGTACTTTTTTACCAACACTGGGTTAGAGAACCACTTCGGATATACCGATTCTCGAATAAATCCACACTGTCGAAGCCTATGTGCCGTGACTTTTGGATCTATGTTTATGTGGTGGCATGTGATCTTTAGGTCAATTCCTATCATGTCGTCATGTTTCCAGGCAAAGACATCAAGATTTTTCAATAAGAAGTTTTTCAACTCTTCCTCCAATTCTTCCATATGTGTTATCTGAGGTTCGCAATCAATGATGCGAGGGTCCAAATCTTCAATAGCCACCCCTTCTTCAAGGGCTCATGTGATATTGAGGACACCCATTTCTTCACAGGCTTTGATCATATCAACGTCTTCCCCTTGTTCAGGGGAACTCATTGTTCAACATCGTTCATGTCGATGTCTGTTACAATGATATTGATGGTTCTTGTTTCTACTTTTCTTAGGGAGTTTGAATAACATTCCCTAGCGCCTCACTGGTTTCCTTGGATAGTTGCAATGCCATTTTCAGTTGGGAATTTCATGCACAAGTGATGGATGGTGGTGACAGCCTATAGTTCTTTCAAAGACGGCCTTCCAAGAACCTCATCATAAGCATATCGGTTATCAACCACCAAGAATTCCATGAAGTGGTGTGCGGTTAATGGTAGGTCCCCATCTCTATTGCTATAGTGATTTTATCCCTTAGATGATGCTATCCTCTGTGAAGCTATATAAGGGAGAACTCATTGGGGTCAACTCGTGGTCAACTTTCATTTTGTTAAAGGCGGTCACAAAGATGATGTTGACCGAACTCCCATTGTCCACTATCATTCCTTTCAGACCATTGCGGGCCACTATCGCTTTTGCTACTAAGGTGTCACAGTGTTGATAATGCACATCTACTACATTTTCATGAGTAAACGTGATCAGTAGAATTATTTTGGTGGAAGATTGGTTAACTATGAAGCTCGTCATGGGGGGTCACTTGCCTCTCTAGTGTAATTTCTTTATGAGTTTCTAGATTCTTCCCCAACATGTGGGCCTCCAATGATTATATTAACTCCCTGATAGGTTTCTGGACATTGTTCGTTAGGGGGCTCCATCTTTTCCTTTGACCTTCTCTAGGTCTTTCTGTATCATTTTCTTTCCTTCTATGAGGGTCATTTCGGTTGAGGTGTCTCGGCTCAGTATTCCCATGCTATTGGATTTTCCTGGGAGGAGTATCCCTTTGGGGGCATCTTTCTCTCCCTTGGCTTGTATTTCAGGAGTGTCTTGTGACATCCTAGCAATTCTCCGTACGGTGGCCATGGGATTGACGATAAGCACAGTAGCTAAGCGCTTCGTTCCTATTTCTAGGTTATGTACTTCGCCCCTAGCTCTTCCCTTTGACATGTACCTTAAGTAGGATTGGCGCTGATGTATTTCAGCATCATGTTTTACCTCATCATAAGTCAAAGTAGGTACTGCATTGAGTGTTGCTGCAGCTAATTCTTGTCCACGATATAGGAGTGTGTAGTGGTCCATCAAATGGGAAGTATGGCATCTCTCCCTTTGCATTTGAGGATGGGGAAGACCTTGGTTGGTCATGTTCCTATGATCTTTCAATTCTTCATTGAGGATTTCTCGTCTTATCATTTCTAGTAGGGTGTCATAATTGGCGGGGTCCTTATTTTGCACGTCTCTCCAAAAGAGAGAGTCCACGTCCAAGCCTCCCCTTAAGGCAGTTAGTGCTTTCCTATCCGTGACCTATACATTGTAGGTCATTTCATCAGTGAAACAGGACAAGAAGCTTTTCAGCTTCTCACCCTGCTGTTGTCGCATGCCTTGCAGCCGTTGAATGGGCCTTTCTCATTCTTTGATTGTCGCAAAGTATTTAAAGAACGTTTTTTGAGGTCCAGCCAGCTCTTGATGCTACCTTCTAGCAACTTTGTATACCAGATTTCAGCTCTTCCACTCAAAGTTAAGTGAAGGGCTCTACACTTATAGCTGGGGTGTCCCCTTTCAAATTCATATAGGTTTTGAAGTTGTTGATATGCTTCATAGGGTCATTTCTTCCGTCATACTTAGGGATTTTATGGAGAGTGAAGTGGTTACGCATTGGGGCATTCCTTATGCCTTCTGAGAAAGGCGAATGGTCATCATCGTTGTCAAGGTCGTAGGACCTTTGGGGCTCATCAGAGTCCTCATCCTCCCCTTAGCGGGTTTGGAAAGGTGGCTGGGAAGGTTCCGCTTCACTCCTAGCCTGGTCCCTTCTCTCATGTCTATTTCTAGAGGGAGGGACCTGATGTTCTTCCTAATAAGCTAGTTGTTGTCTTTCATAATGAAGAGTCTCTTGTTGCCTATTTCTAGGCATATGAGGAGGAGGATGAGCTTGCCTATTCCTAGGCATATGGGGTGAGTAAATCTGCCTATTCCTAGGCAACCCCGGGTTTATCCCGTTGAAGATACTAGCTGACCTTGGAGGTCTATCTTCAGGCAAATAGTTTTGAGGAAAGTTGAACGGCGCTTCATATGGTCTCTCTGATGCGTAATTGGTTGACGTGTTACCCTCGACCTTCTTCTCCTGGGGGGCTCCATCTCAGCATGATGGCATCCAATCATTTGGTTTTGGATCTCTTCTTCTTCATGGTAATATTCATGAGGATCAGGGAATGCATTTTTTAGGGACTCCATATGGGAGAATAGGGCACTCCCTCGTCCCTGCATGTTCATCAGCATCTCTTGCATGGCTAAGTTTTGCTAGGTTATGTTCCTCATATTTGCAGCCATTGTGACCATTTCTCTAATGAGTCGGCCGCGACTCTACCTCCAGCCTTGAACCCTCATCGTCTAAGTGTTGGGGGTCATGGGGGCGAGACTAAGGTAGCTCGCAAGGGTTTTCCTTCTTCAATGTTTCCTCTTGTCCTTTAAGGTGCGCTTTCATCATTCGAACTCATTCTTCTTCAAATACTTAGCAAGATTTTCCTTTCTACAAGGGTTAAATAAATGTTGGATTTTGGGATTTTTCAACCGTTCTTTCTTCAAGAATTTTCCTTTTTAGGAGTTGAGAGTCTCCATTGGTTCTTTCTTCAAAGATTTTCCTTTTTGACTCTTCTTGCCAAACTTTGTCCCATGCTCGCTTCTCTCCACGTGTTTTCATGGTGAAATGTATGGTTTCCCACAGATGGCGCCAATATGTTGACCCCAAGAAATTAACTAAACAGATATCAGGCCCAATCTTTCCAAATCTAGTGCAATTCCGGTGCATTCTTATCGGACTAGTTATATCAACGAGCCGAGCCCAAGTCGAACAAAAAGCTCAGGCTCGGCTCGAGTTTTTTTGGGCCCGAGCCGAGCCCAACCAAAAAAATGAGGCTCAGCCCGAGCCTTAGCGGGCCGAGCTGAGCCGATCCAGGGCCGAACAGGCTTGGTTTTTTTTTTGTAGCACCTTATACCCTAATGTTGGATAACATGTTAGATTTATAAATGAGTGAC
>CAIGRL010228982.1:0-19025 GCA_903798325.1 Fraxinus xanthoxyloides
TACATTAATTTCGAAAATTCAGCGATTGTTCAAGGTTATTTAACATGAATTTCGAGTTATTTCAAGAAAGCATTCATTACTCAAAATACGGGTGTGATTTAAAAGCGATTTTTTTGACAGTGCAAAAGTGGTATAATATCTAACTCGAAAATCATTTATTTTACAATTTTTTTAGATAATGTACTTGTACCATAGGAAATCCCTATAAGTCTCGTAAATATGAAAGAAATGGTTTTACATTTTGGAACCCATGAAATGAGTTATAAGGATTTTCTTGAAACAATGAAAAATTCGAATAATATAAACTTTAAAAACCACTATTTTTAGAAAACATTTTGATTTTTATGGATATCACAACCCTATTAGCATACAATCATGTGAAAATAAATTGTTTTGCATTCCAGGTTCCATGTTTTGAGTTATCAAGAATCGGTACAAGCTCGAATAGCATAAACCTTCTAAAATCACTATATTACGAAATAAATAAATAAAAAACACAACGATATTGTTGAATTTTATACCATAGAAAGTGCCATGAGTCTATTTCAAACTTGTCATTTTAATACTTGTTTCAAGCTATACAACATTTTTTGTAATTTAAAGACTTTTATTTCCATCCTGATACAAGAAAAATCCTCAAGTCATCTAAGTACCTAGAAATGTAGTTTTCTCATCCATTTGATATAATTTTGCAAAGTTTCATCCTAATGGAGGTTATTCTCGTTATCAGAGAATTCATATCAAAATAAAAGCCTTTTCATTTTCTACAACATTTTATCACTAACTTGGCTTACTTATCAATTGTTCCACCTGCTTTTATTTTCCTCTTAAAAATCCAAATGTAATCTAGTAGTTAACATCTCGGAGGGAGATCCACCAATTCCCACATGGTTTTGCAAAATGGAAACCATTTCACTTTTAATAGCCTCTTTTCATTGAGGTCCTTCTGAAAAGCTTACAACTATTTGGAAGCTTTGAGGTTCACTTTTTAGTATATACGTTGTTCTTTTTCTACGTCTTGATTCAATCTCAACTTCTTCTTCTTCTTATTCTTGGTTTTGATTATTATCAACCATAGTTTCATGTCCTTCTAGAGAAGATTTCTTCCAGTTTAGATCTATACAAATATACTTATTCAAAAGTAATGAAATACTTGTCACTCCTTGCTTGAACAAATTTTAAATTACAAATGTATATAAATTACATTAAGTGGTTTTATGTTTCTTTCTGTAGTTTGAAATGATGATCTTGTCAATTGTCTCAATACAAGTTTCGTACTTATATTTAGAATTAACATGAAATGTAGTTATTCAATTCAAGTTAAGTAATTTATGCAAAGTATCATAATAAACATATTTTAGTCTACCACACTACAAATTAAAAAACTCAAACAAGTAAGCAGAAGAACTATTAATTGTTAGGAAATTATAAACAAGATTATATGACATAATATGAATTAGCAATCACAAAACTAGAATAATAATTGGCAAAGAAATGAAGAATTTATTAATATGGAGAAAAATACAATAAAATTGTGTTTACAATATTGTCCAACTCTCTAAAATTCATACAAAGTCATATGAAAGCCAAGAATTTCGTGAAGTATATATAGGACCCAAGAGAGTATATTATAGTTGGAAAGAGGATAAAAACGAACCAATATATATTTTCTTGGATGGCACTGCTACTCAAGCGACAATCTCGCGGGAAGCGAGTGCCAGGCAAGGGGCAAGCGAGTGGCAATCACCCTATTTTGACTACTCAAGTGGGAGATGAGTGCTTAGCGAGCCAAAAAAGCGACAACTTCTTTCCCTCGGTCCATCTTTAGACTTCTTCAATGCTTCTCCATCCAAAACACCAATACCCAAAGGAATTTGGGTCACAATTTAACAAATCTCCATCTGACACAAATTTTACTACAACGAACGAAGCTTCAATAATTCTCCACCTGGAGACGAGTTCCACTACAAGGAATAAACCTTGGCTTTTCAAGAATTTCTTCACAAGTCTCTCCTATAGAAAAACTTCTCCATCTCTTCTACAAAGTCCAACTAGGACCAACTCAATCAACTGAATCCAAGTACTACTTAGCTAAATTACGTGGGGTGCCAAAGTTGCTCGAATTATCATCGGAGCAACAAAATCACAAATAATTCAATAATTATTACCAAACAGGGCAAAAGCACACCCTATAACAAAATCAACACTACAAAATGCTTTTGTCGAAAATTCTTTGCTAGACCCAATATCTTCAACCACACTTACAGCATATGCAACTAAATCGGCTTTCTCGTACCTTTGTAGAGATTTAATATCTCCTAGGTCTATCTCTAGTAATTAAATAAGATGGCACCGCTGATGGTTGTGAAGAGACATTACTCATAACTTCTGAACTTGACTAAGATATATTCTTCAATGTAGACCTAAAACCAAACTCCAATGGTATTGTACCAAACTGAATATTCATCAATGAACTTAATTTCTGCTAATTGTTCTCCATTGATTCGATAGAACTGTGCAAGATATTACTGGGGCCTTCTATGTCCCTACAATACAAAACAAGCACATTTATTAACTTTCAGAACTCCATCTTCACTAGTATACTTGTTTCCTTTTAAATCAAGAATACTCAATGAGATAAGATTTCTCTTCAAACTTGGAATGTGTCTCACATTAATCAAGTGTTCTAACTATCCCATCAAATATTTTAATTTTGACCCTTCCATTACAAGGTTTATCATTATCCATTACCACAATATCTTTCATAACTGCTTCATGTGTTGCAAACAAATTCCGATTGGGACATATATGAAATATACAAGTTATATCAAGAATCCAATTCTCGTTAGATTTGGAGTTGTCATCAAAAATAACTAAAAGTTCTCCATCACTGTAGCAATTTTCTGCATTACCAGCTTCACCTTGAGTTTCTGGTTGCTTTCCCTTCTAATTTGCATCCACTTTTTCTCTATTTTGACACTTATAGCAATCATTCTCTATGTACCCCTTCTTCTTACTATAGTTACAAATTTTATTACTGAAGTTGGATTACGAACTGCCCATCTCATAATCACCATGAACAATAAGGCATTCTCATTGAACCTCAAATCCATCGAGATGCTTTATCCTTTCCTTTAAAAATAAAACATCATATACCTTTTCAACGGTGAGAGTGTCACGACTATATAACATTGTGTCTTTAGACAACATATATAATGTAGGCAATGAACACTATAATCAAGCTTAAATCCTCTTCATTATGCTTAATATCCAAGGTTTCTAATTCAGCGATAATTTCTTTAAAGATAGCAAGTTGATTCTCTAAGGACATACCTTTTGTCATGCAATGAGAATACAAACGTTGCTTTAGGTGCAATTTGCTAGTTAAACTCTTAGTCATGCATTATAGCTCCAACTTCAACCATAATGCAGTTGTTATTTTCTACTTCAAAATGTCTTGAAGAATATGATTCAAAAAATAAAGTTGAATTTGTGATAGGACATTTTGATTCTTGCGTTGTTTCTCCTCCATCGACCAATTTGATGGTATCTTGTCAAATCTGAACAAGGCGTGATCCAAATGTATCTGAGCAAGCACTGTTCCCATCTTTTCCTCCCACAATGAGAATCTAGTGTCGCAATCCAAAAACGGTATATTATACTTTACGATTGACATCGTAAAGAACAAAACTTCAAACAAATCGAACCTTAAACTCTTATACCACTTGTTAGAAAATTAGGGACAATATTATATGACACAATATGAAATAGCAATCACAATACTAAAAAATGTACAAGAATTGGCAAATGAATGAAGAATTTATTAATATGGAGAAAAATATAATAATATTATGTTTACAATATTGTCTAACTCTCTAAAACTTATACTATATCATATGAAAGTCAAGGATTTCGTGGAGTACATATAGGACTCGAGAGAATACATTATAGTTGGAAAGAGGATAAAAAAGAGCCAAAAATGAGAAACAATATTTTTCCAAATAGCACTGCTGCTCAAGCAACAGCCTTGCAGGAAGCAAGTGCTAGACGGGCAACAAGTTAACGACGGTCAACCTGTTTTGAGCGCTCAAGTAGAAGATGAGCGCTTAACGAGCCAAAAAATGACCCATTGATCCATCTTTAAACTTATTCAAGGTCTCTTCATCCAAAACACCAGTCCCCAAAGGAATTTGGGTGACAATTCAACTTTAATTATATTCATCTTTGACTTTAGAGTCACAACATTTCACTATATCTTTGTTTGACTCAAAGATCACAAGAAAACCATGTTTATTCAGCATAACCTAGACACTAGGTTCTTGGAGATTTTAGGCACATACAAAATTTTGCTTGTTTAATACTAATACTAGACAATATTGTACACACTAACAAACAAAATTTTAAATTTTTTTTTTTTTCAAACTCAAGTGTGTTCTATACGATCGACTAATCACAGCTAATAAGGGAGACGTATTTTGTTTTGGTTCGACCTGCCATTACTGAAAATTGAAATATGATATAACTTTTGATTCTGCGACTAGTAAATGATTTGTTCTAAAGACAGAATTCTTCAATAGAAAAGAAAGCCAAGATTGGAGCAATAAAATTCAACAGAACAAAAAAAGTATCCTATATGGATTTAAAATCGATGACTATGGACACATGTAGTCCTCGACCAAGAAAGAATCATGGATGTACACATTTTACGTGTAGACAATCCCAGTGAGTACACCATCTCGAGAGATCTTCATCTGCACAAGAATGAAGAAAAAGTTATATTTTTACCTTCGCGAGCACAAGTAAATGGAGTTACCTACTAACCCACAAGAAATGGTTGTGACTTCTGGAATATCATCTCACAATATAACGCAGACACATTTATTCTGCTTCGGGTCACTTGGCAATTTCTTCTCTGTTCCATGAAGAAAGAGATATATTACTTTTTTCTCACTTCTAAATAAAAAATGTTACTTATTTTGAAAGTAACTCTTAGTTTAATATCAAAATAAGTGATAAGTAACTTACTTATTTCTAACTAGACCAATAAACCAAGTTAATAAATAACTTAACTCAAAGTAACTTTTTAAGCTTAGCCAAACATACTTCAAAGTGGCCACAAGTTAATGTAGAGGTACTTTTATCGCAATTTGTAAAGGATTATCAACAAGGAGAATCAGACCTTTCTCCATCAATGGTTGTTGAACGACAACATGCATTATCGTGGTTCCTCCAGGAATATCACATAACGGGCTCCTACAATCCGCCACGGTTCTATTGTTCTCCAATATTCTTCCTGCGCTAATTAACTTGATGTCTTTCACCATCCGTGGACAATTTTCTTTCTCTATTCAAAAGACGTATATTAGGATGAGCAGTGAAAAATAATAATAATAAATATAGTAACAGGAGCAACAGTAATAACTGTATTGTATCGTATTTCTCGAGGCAGAGGAGACCCTTAAGAATGCAGTAATGCAAGCATTAGCATTTGGATTACTTGTTTTACTTGTTTTACTCCTCCATGTTCATTTTTGTTGAGAGGTAGGGGATGAAGGGGGTGCATATGCAGTTACGTGCTTCAATCCTATCAATTCCACAATCAATTCAAAGAGTGGCGCGAGTACATTTGCATAGGACTCGTGAGGAAATTATCCAAAACTTCTATGTGGAAATATTGCAAAGAAGCTTACAAGTCAATGACGTGTGAAAATGGCACATGTGAATCAGAGAACTTAAATCACTCATTTTAATCACAGTTCAATCAAAGATATTACCTCATATATAACAGAAAAAGAAAGGGAGAAAAAGCTATCATTTCTATTGTGTAAATAGCTTTCCCAGAAAGAGAGAACGAGAAGTATATGGAGATTGTGCAGTGCATTATGTGAGATGATAGGGAGCAAAAAATTTGGAAAGATAAAATCTTTGGGACAGCGGTTACTGACTCGAATACTTGGTGCTATGAACTGATTGACTTTCAACAATTTAAACCCACAAACCCACCATACCATTAAACAGCAGGCAATCCAAGATTCTAGTTTATTTTTCTTTTATCGTTAAGGACCTGAGAATAAATGGTAGTGCGGATTTACCAAGGTTCTTAACTTTGCAGGAAGCTCAATGTGCACAATACAGATCAAATGCTATTCATGTTTGTGTTACTGAGTCATATAATGCTTCATTTAGTTTAGAGCAATCTCTTTCTGCTTTTAAGGGGTAAATTAACACAATTTTCGGAACGAGACACCACCCACACCTGTAGGGATTGGCATTTCAAAGAGTGAGCTTATGTTCGTCATAACTGCATCATAATCACTATTGAACAGCCTTATCTTGAATCTTAAGCTTTATGTGGTCCAATCCAAGGGACTTGAAAAAAAATTTAAAGAAAAAAACTTGTGCAAATTTTTGTTGGTTGTTTAGACTTTTTAAGCCACCACTAGACTCCAAAGCAGTTTAAGATGACTATAATAATTGTTTTAATTGCAATTTGACATTAGACATTGAAGAGAGGCACAGTAGTTAGGCCTCAAGTCATATTTTCTTTTTTATCCAAAACTTCTATACGTGGAGATGTTGCAAAGAAGCTTACAAGATGATGACATAGTAAAAGTGTGAATCAGGACTCAAATCACTCATTTCCTGTACAGATAAATCAAAGGTATTACTTATTTTAAGAAAAAGAAGGAAAATGAAAAATAGCTACCATTTCTTTCGTGCAAATAACTTTTCCTGGAAGAAGGAATGAGGTAAAGTGTTTGGAGACTCGTATTGTACAGCATATTATGTGAGACTAGGAGGCACCAAATCAGGGAAGATAAAATTCTGAAATAATAAAGAAGGGCCATCTTCTTCTTCCAAGTAAAGAGGTATGGAATTTTTGGGACAGAGTGGTTACTGACTCGAATTTTTTGGTCCTATGAACTGATTGACTTTCAACAGCTTAAACCCACAAATCTACCATACCATTAAATAGCAGTCAATCCAAGCTAGTTTCTCCCTCTTTTATCATAGGGGTCGGATATTAAATGCTTAGTATGGATTTACCGAGGGACTATAACTTAGCAGGGAGTTCAATATTTACAGTAAAGATCAAATGCCATTCCTGTTTTGTAATGCCTCATTTGTAGAGACATGCTAATCTCTTTCTGCCTTTAAGTGGCTAGATGAACACAATTTATTGAATGACCCAAATGACACCTGTAGAGATTGGCATTCTATAACGTGCCCTTAGAATAACATTAACTATATCATAATCACTATTGAACCACCTCAACTAAAAGCTTAAGCTATCATTTTAAAGGGGACTAATTTATATAAATTATGTCTAACACAACCAATCACCTGCATGTCAGATTCATTTTTCTGCCCACTCTTATATCTGTTCAGCCTCGTCTAAAAGTTTTAAGTTATTACATAACAAACAAACTTATTGATTTAATTATGTCAACAACAATCACAAATTCCAATCCAACAATTTGGGATCTATAACAAATTGAATAGTTACAATCATCAAAACCATTAAATCGATTAACTTTCCGGAAAGCAATATACACAACGAACCATATGCAGACAATAGATTTGACTAACCTTTAGGCCATTGAGCTATAATATTCTCCTTCAAGGTTGCCACACTCGTAGACACCGGGAAGTTCTTTGGACCGATATCTGATCCATCAGTCAACCTAAACTTGATCTCCAGCTGATCTTGTGCTCCAGACATCTTCAGATTATTCCAAAACTAAAAATTACAAAACCCAAGATCTTCACTTGGCTCATCCACAATCTCCGATGGAGTGATCAAGAATCCATTCACAAAATTCTTGATTATAAAAATTCAAAGAAAACTCAATATGGAATCAAGTTACGCAAGGATAAAATTAAATATCAATATATAGAAAACAAATACACATAGAAACAAGTACTTATGAAATGAAAATCTTCCATTTAACACTAATTTCTCCGCCCCACCGAAGAATATCCTCAAGAAGGATTTAGAAGGGTCACATCCAAATCAGTCAAAATGTCAAATCAGGAACTGAACAAGAAATTATTTAAATCTTGATAACTTTCAATAAAAACCAAAAGTTACTCAAAAATTGGATAAAAATCTTACCAGTTTAGACTTACTCGATCTGGGTCCTCTTCCTCTTTTTCCTCTTCAAAAGAATTTCAGTTATTTTATTAAAAAACCTCAAAGTTAAAGAAGAAGAGGAAGAAGGAGAAGCCCATCCCAGGAAAATGAAATATGCACAAGTGATAAAAGAATAAATAGGAATACTAATTAATTTCTATAAAGTTACTTATAAGTGAAAATCAGGAGAGGAAATATACAAGGCTGTTACGGAGATTTCAATCCTAGGACCGCATGGAATGAATTAAAAAAAAATTGGCATTATTAAAAGGAATCCTCCTAATTCATTTTTTTTTTTTTGCTTGAGCACACTCAAATCCTTCGAATTTTCTTGATAAAATTGCATCTATTTCCCACTTTAACTGGCAGTAGTTAAATTCGTTAGAATTACACTGGACTACCCCAATAAAAAAAAAAAAAAAAAAAATTCCACTTTTTTAAGAAAGTTATATTATCTATGCTTTTAAAATCAATTTAGGGAAGTTAAATCAATTCACCTTGTTCCAGTTGATTATGGATTGTTATTTCCAAGGTCAAGTCAAGGTCATAAGTCAAAGTCGATTCAAGAATTGATACAGCCTTCATCTTCGCTTCCTCCCTCAGATAGAGAGAGAGAGAGAGAAACTTAGGGAAGTCAAAACGTGCCAAGTAACTCAAATTTAAGTTGCTTGAGATACTCGGATGGTAGTGAAATGATCTTGCATGGTACAAACCATTCTGTAGTTGGTTTTCAACTGTAGAGAGAATTATTACATGGTCCGATCCAAATGACTAAAATAAGCACAACAATGAAAATCGAACATGAAACTTTGGTTTCATTCGGCTCCTTTATGTAAGATGAGTAAATTCCTAAATCAAAAGTGTGAACAAATTCGACCCTCACCAAACCTAGTTTTGAACTCAAGAGAAATGTCTCGACAGAATCAATCTTGGATGGATAATCTCTTTGAACAAAAATTACACCAATGGCATTGGATGTTGTGCAATGATTTGGGTAAAGATGGACTGAAGTTCTATATTCTTAGGTATCAGTGCTTATCTAAGAAGCGTTCAGTAAGGATGGTTGCTTCTAGGCAAACCTCCTGAGTGTTCTACATTCCTACCCCTTTTATCATTGAATGGTCGTTTAGGGGCCTTAGATTGTGATTTGGGCTTTTAATTGCTATTTTACGTTAAGCATTGAAGATGGGCGTAGCTGCACATTTGTTAAGTCCCAAGTTGTCATTTGAGTGATAATATAAATCAGTTCAACCAATATTGCAATTATTTCAATACTAAACATTTATGCTTAGCGTTTAAGATCTTAATTGTTATTGAGAGTCACACATTTTTAAATTAAGAGTTACGAGCTCATATGTCATGCTTCTCTAATATTCGATTTGAAAATAAAGTTGTGATATTCCTTCTAATATTATTGTTAGCTCCACTAATTTGCTGATAATAACTTAATTATAATAAAATAGGGATAATTACAGCAAAAAGTCCAAATCTTTAAAATACTGACAGACTTTCCTCAAACTTTTGATTTGTTGCAATCGTCACCCCTAACATTTCCAAACGTTGCCAGTGAGGTCTTTTTGGACGGTTTTCATTCAAAACACAATCAATTTGATAGTCCAAGAATGGCTAACCAAGAGGGATGAATTAATTATTAAGACTTTTCGAATAATTAATATATTTTCAAGCAAGTAAAGATTAAATAGATAAATTCAAATAATAATCTTAAATGTAAACACGATAAGTAAAATGGAGAGAGAGAACGTAAACGATATAATTGTGGAGGTTTGATCTAAAGTAATGATATATGTCCTCGATTACCAAGCTCTCATGCACGAGCAATGCCTTTTTACTATGTTAATTGACTTATAGTGTAATTTAACCATTTACAACACTTCCGATAACTTATAAACAAAGATCACCGATCCTTATAAACTGTTGAGTTTTACGGGACCTCAACACTACCTACAAATTTAAAAGGAAGTTGATTTTACAATATGAAACTTCTCTCTTAATAAATGATATGATTAGATTAAGTACCAAAAGAGAAATAGGCTAACACTTTAAATGAAGCTCTCAAGTGTTAGGTGAGAAAACCTTGATGAATAGAATGATTTTCAAAGTTTAATTCAATCAAAAGTTTTTCAAAGTAAATGATTTGATAAAGATAAATCAATATAGCTTTTCTCAAGAATGTCTTACATAAATGTTTTTAAAAGTGTTGTATTGAATGTAAAGTGAAATGATATTTATAGCAATCAAAATGCCAAAATTTCTTATTAACCGAACGCCATTCGGACGCCCGCATATTGAATTGAACAACCAAACTAGCCATTTTTGAATCAGAATTCAAAAAGATTAAAAATTTGACCGTTAGACAAACCGGACATTCGCTTTGACAATTTTTTCCGAATTTTTCTTCCTTGATTGTTTTGAAAAATGTAGGCTTTTGAAAGATGTTCACACTTAATTTTTCAAGTTAAGTGATACTTGTAAAAATTTTAAATATTAATTTGAAATTCTTATTTTTTGAAAATTAATTTTTATACAAGTTTTTTATAGAGTAATTTTTCTCGTGCATAAAAAATCGACTTTTAAGATTTTAGTGATTCATTGTTAAAGATTAATGTATTTTGCCTTTATAAATTCAAAGCAGTTAAATCTAATATTTTCAATGAATACTCGATTTGACGTGAATGCTTGATTTTTTCCTGTATTTGATCGATTTGACGTGAATGCTCAGCTTCCATCTCGATTTTCTTTGATCGTAAATTGTAAGTCTTTTGGTAGCATCAACTTGGCCACAATAGCTATGAAGACTTGAATTCAATTTTTAGAAATTAAAAAAAATTGTTTGTTATAATCACAACATGAGATCAACAATTTCCCTATTTTTTATTATGACAAACAAAAGATGAATTGCAACAAGTTATTCGTACAATTCCCCCTTTCTTTTATACATGCATTCCCCTATCTTATACAAGTCAAGCATGCATTTCATCTTATATATTTTTCTCCTTTTGGAATAAACAAAAAGCATGAAAGTTGGGATCCAAGTACACAAGACAAACATAGATAAAAAAAATAAAAAATAAAAATAACCACAGGCACAAGTGATAGCCGGGAAATAACATTGAAAATACCACAAGATATTCAAAACATAAAACCAACAATCATAAGAAAATAAGTTAGACGAAACAAGAGTGTATTCAAAACATAAAAACATAAAGAAATATCTAAAATATAGAAATGTAACAACAAAAGCTATGACTATAGCTCCGGAGGAGGTGGTGGAGGAAAGTGGGCATAGAAGTGAGCATAGAAGTCATTATGATGAGCCTGCATTGCCGTCTGTTACGTTTGAATGACATCTTGTTGAGCTTGTATGGCAACATGTTGAACTTGCAACTATTGAAGCATTTCGCCAGGTTGCCAACAGATGATGTAAGGGAATCAATGCGGTCGTATAGAAGATTATGTCATCCTCGATAAATATGAAGCCATCGCCCGAAGAATGAGGAACACTGAGGCTGGAATATCATGATGGGGATTCGAAACTTGTGGTACATTATCAGCATCATCATATACATCGCCCTCGAATGGTAGAGTCAAAGGATCCGAGGTGGGGTCGAACCCTTTTATGTGTGCTACCCACTATGTTCTTTTACTATCTTTATTCGCTGAAGAGTTTGGATATTGATGGTGTCGTAAGAAGCATTCCATAAGGTAAAGTTTTAACATGACATGTGGAATAGACAAGTTTCATGAAACCTAATGCAATAGTAGGAAAATCGAATTTCCGCCCGACAAGAAAGGAATGGATAATGAAAAGATCAAAATTATTTACTTCATCTCGATGACCCTTTCGAGGAAGAATGACATGTGAAATTATATTTTATAAAACTTCACATATAAGAGTTAATTGGTTTACACTAAATTTTGTGATATCTTCAATATTCTTCTCGGTGACCTGACATGCCTCGGTAGGGTCATATCCTTCTAAAGTGGGATAAGTTTTATGAAGAAAAATTTGAATATAACACAGCTCAAGCTCAAGAATATCACGTATGAGAGCTTTGTTGATCGTAATACGAATATTTTTAAGTAAACAATAAATCTCATCCGAACGAAGAGTTATAACCATCTTTTCATAAAATTCTTTCATGAAACGTGGATAGGCATGCTCTTCTAATGTAGCAATAGACATCAAAATCATATTTTCAAAATACTCTTTTATATGAAAAGAGGGTGTTTCAATACTAAAATCAGCAAAATCAACATTTTTACCTATTAAGATGGGAGATTTTTCAAAAGGGTTGGCTGATACCTTCCATATCGAATTCTTCGTCAGATGAAGGTGATGGAGACCGTCTCACAATGCTCTTGAGTCTTTTTCTCTCTCTTTTGGACCCCAACATTGTAGAATAACGATGGTGAAAGAGCGAGTTTTAAAAGAGATAATAGGTTTTCGGATTTTGGGAATTTTGATTTATTAGTGGAAGAATTGTGAACTTTTTAAAGGAATTGGAATTGAGATGTAGAAGTCATGGATTTTTGTGAATTCGGAGAGTATTTGATGTTATGATATAAGAAGATGAAGATTTTAGAGAGAATTTAAGAAGACAAATGAGGGAAATGGGGGAAAATCAGAGGAATGGAGGTCTATTACATGATTTAAAATTTGATATCGCGTTGAATCGGACGTCCGGTTTGCTACTCAGATACTCAAATCGACGGAGCCTTCTTCCTTCTGTCAAACCGGACAAGGTGTCGATGGTTCGTCTGACTCGTCCGAAAGGGCTTTTTTTTTAAAATATAAAATAATAATGGCACATATAGAAATAAAACATGTATGAACACATCATATGAATACAACTTAGTTAGATACTTCGAATTCATCAATGATACCTAAGCCTCATCGAATATGTGAGAATCGATTAAGTGCAAGAGGTTTAGTAAATATATCAGCCAATTGATTTTCCGTGTTCATAAATTCTAATATGATATCTCCCTTCTGTGCATGATCTTTTAGAAAGTGATGTCTAATTTCAATAGTTTCGTTCGAGAATGCAAAATGGGATTTTTAGACAAATTTATGGCACTAGTGTTATCACAAGGTATATGATCGAATGATATGTGATAATCACTGAGAGTTCGTTTCATTCATAACACTTGTGGATAACAACTAGCGATCGAGATATATTTGACTTCAACGTTTGATAATACAACAGAATTTTGTTTCTTACTAAACCATGACACACAAGTGCAAAGCCTAGAAAATAACAAGTTTCACTAGTGCTTTTACGGTCCATTGTGCAACCGGCTCAATCAGCATCAGAATAGCTAAGAAGATCAAATGAGTGTCCTTTGGATACCAAAGCTCTAAGGTTTTGGTGCCACTAAGATATCTAAAAATATATTTTATGGCACTAAGGTGAGATTCTTTAGGATTTGATTGAAATCTAGCACATAAAAACACACTAAACATAATATTGGGCCCACTTGTGGTTAAATAAATAAAGAATTTGATCATACCTCAATATTTTGTGACATCAAGGGAAGTACTTTGATCATCTTTATCCAATTTTACGGATGCACTCATGGGAGTGTTAATAGGCTTAAGTCATCCATTTCAAATCTTTTGAGCATGTCCAATATATACTTATTTTGATTGATGAATATATCATCACTCGTTTGCTTAATTTGGAGACCAAGGAAGAATTGAGTTCTCCCATCATACTCATTTCAAATTTTGTACTCATGCATTTTGAGAATTCTTCACAAAAATGGATATTAGTTATACCAAATATAATATCATCAACATAAATTTGAACAACATTTATATCTTCTTTTTTTTTAGTTTTGACAAAAAGAGTAATATCCACTTTTCACATTAGAAAGCCATTTGAAAGTAAATTTGCTCAATCTTTCATATCAAGCCATAGAAGCTTTTTTTAAACTATAAAAAGTATTTCTAAGTTTGAAAACATAGTTCGGATGCTTGTCATCTTTAAAGTCGGATGGTAGCCTGTCAAAAAATTTTTTAATGAATAAAGTCATTTAAATATGCACTTTTGACATCCATTTGATAGAGAGTAAATCCTTTATGACATGCAAATGCAAGAAGCATGTGAATGGATTCTAATATATCAACTAGTGCAAAGGTTTCCTCAAAATCAATACATTCTTCTTGATTGTAACCTTAGGCCACTAATCTAGTTTTATTACACTCATTTATTTCTAAAAATCTATTTTATACTGATGACGGTTTGATGATTTGGTCTCGCGATTATATCCTAAACATGATTTTTGTTAAATTGATTTAGTTCTTCTTGCATAACTAGAATCTAAAACTCATCAAACTTGGTTTCCTTTATATTTTTTGGTTCAATTTGTGAAATGAAAGCACAACTATTTAAGTGATTTCTATTAGAAGCGCTATGGTAATACCTTTGGATGGATTACCAATAATAAGTTCTTTTGGATGAGAGGGAACAAACCTTCGTTTTGGTAGAGTAGGATCATTTGATATTTCGGTAGGTTCTTCTTTAATTTGTTGAACGTTTGCTTCTTCCTTATATTCCACTTTTGGATCATCCTTGATTTGGACTTGAATATTCATTTATTCAAAAGGAGTTTCCAATCCTACATCATTACCAAAACCTTTCTCACGATCAAGAGGAATAGTTTCATCGAAAGTAACGAGCATAGATTCTTCAACTATTAGAGTTCTCTTGATAAAAACTCTATAAGTTTTGCTAGTCGATGAGCAACCTATAAAGATTCCAATATTGGATTTTGAATCAATTTTTTTCCAAATTTTCTTTTGTGTTTAAAATAAAGCATTTACAACAAAAAATTTTGAAATAGCTGATATTTGGAATTATATTTTTCCAAAACTCATAGGGGGTTTTAATTTTCTTTCGACTAACTAAAACTCTATTTCTATTTACAATATAGCAATCGTTGTTGACGATTTCGGCCAAAAAGTATTTTGGCATGCTATTTTCTTTTAGCATGTTCCTATCCATTTCTTACAATATGCGATTCTTCCTTTCTACTACACCATTTTGTTGGAGAATTTTAAGAGTTGAGAGATCATGTTCATATTCATTTTCATTGCAAAAATTATCAAAAGAGATATTATCATATTCTCCACCATGATCACTGCTAATAGTTGTAATAGAGTATATTTTCTCAATTTGAACCTTTTTCCTAAAGTTTCTGACTGTATTCATGGTTTCATCTTTAATATTTAAGAATAGAACTCAATTGAATCTAGAGAAGTTAATAATGACAAAGGCAAAATATTTTCCACCCAACAGTTCTAGAAGGTCTAAAAAGATCTATTTGGAGTAGTTGAAGTGGGTTTGTAGTCGAAAAATATAGTTTTTGTTTAAAAGAGTTTTTTACTTGTTTACTAAAATGACATATACATCACAAATTTTATCTTTATCAAACTTTAAATTTGGTAGACCTTTGACAAAATAATTTTTGGAGATTTTTGAAAGAAGATACATGCTAACATGGTCTAATCTCCTATACCACAATCAAGTATCATCATATAAACTTGATAAACATCTTTCATCACTTTTAAATTCAATATGTATAATATACACAGCTTTGCTACGATTCCCTATAAATATCACTTTTTTTAATGTAGTGTCCTTATTAAGGCATTTAGAAGAATCGAATTTAATATGATAACATTTCTCACTTAATTTACTAATACTACCAAACTATATTTGAGATTATCTACTAATAACATGTTTTCAATAGAAGGAGAAGAGTAATTACCAATGTTTCCAATTCCAATAATTTTTGGTTTTACATTATCTCCGAATGTGACATGACCTCCATCCTTTACTTTGAAAATTGATAGTAACATTCTTTCCCTGGTCATGTGTCTTGAGCATCCGCTATCCAAGAACCATTTGATCTTCATCTTCTTAGATTCCTACAAAAAAAATTCAATTTTTTTATCTTTGATACACATACAAGTTTGGTCCTTAGTAGTTAGTTTTAGGGGATTCTCGAATCCACTTGTTCTTACTTTCAAAGTATCGCCTTTCTTTTGTTAGACAATTATATGCAATATGTCCATCTTTACTGTAAAAGCTACATGTAGTTTTTTGAAACGTGAGTGTTTGAAGTTTTGACAAATAGATTTTTGAACGATTTTTGTTTTCAAAATTGTTTATATCAAATTTCTCCTTTATCAAAAACAAACTTTTGATCACCAGCATTAAATCAAAGTTCTTCTTACCTTGAGTAAATTTACAAATATCTTAGTTAAGTTTCCAACTTTTTCTTTCAAGGGAGAATTTCTTTTAATCAATAAGTCATAATCAACATTTTCCTTTTAAATTTCTAAAATGTTCTTTATTTCACTTTTCAACAAGTAGTGCTTCTTTTTAAGAATATAGTGATTTAGAGCAAGCTTTCCATATTCCTCAAGAATTTCATCACAGGAGGTAGATAAAGTATATGAATATTTTTCAATAGAGTTTACCTAATCTTCGATCAACATGGAGCACATGTTGGCAATTTCTTCTTGACTATCATTTCCATCACTCTCATCCCATGTTGCTTGAGATTTGGGTAATCGGCTCTCTTGTGGCTGGATTTGTGACAATCAAAGCAAATGATTTCTTGCTTCTTTTTCACCTTTTTTTTCTTTCTTTTGGAATCTCCGATTATTTCAAAAAGCTCTCCATTTTACAAGAAATACTAGATTATCAAGCTCTTCATCACTCATATTTTCATTTGTAGTTCCTTCTTCTATTGCCGATTTAGGAGCAATTTGACGCTTAGGAGACTCCTTCGATTTCTCTTTGCTTTTCATCGTTTTCTCATTAGTCTTGGTGTTGTTGAGTTCATATAACATCAAGGTTCCATAAAGTTCTTCCAAAAGATATGAGTTGATATCTTTGATATTTTCTATCAACATCCTTAATGAGTTCCTTCCTTCCGATAGTGACTTGAGCATTTTACTTACAAGTTCACCATTAGTAAATTTTCGATCAAACTCTTTGAGGCCATTAACAATATCAGTAAAGTGAGTAATCATGTTAATAATAGGTTCATCTCGTTTCATGAAAAAGATTTCAAATTCTTTAACTAAGAGATTAATTTCAGTTTCATTTACTTTACTCATACCAACATNTGAGTTCATATAACATCAAGGTTCCATAAAGTTCTTCCAAAAGATATGAGTTGATATCTTTGATATTTTCTATCAACATCCTTAATGAGTTCCTTCCTTCCGATAGTGACTTGAGCATTTTACTTACAAGTTCACCATTAGTAAATTTTCGATCAAACTCTTTGAGGCCATTAACAATATCAGTAAAGTGAATAATCATGTTAATAATAGGTTCATCTCGTTTCATGAAAAAGATTTCAAATTCTTTAACTAAGAGATTAATTTCAGTTTCATTTACTTTACTCATACCAACATGAATAACTTTCAATACATGTCAAATGTCATATGCGGAATCACACGTGTTAATATGATTAAATTCATTTCTATTTGAGGTACAATAAAGTAGATTTTTTGCTCTAACATTCAACGATAAATTTTTTTATCATCTTTTTTATGTTCCTCTCTAGATTTTGAAATGGTTTGTCAGGTTCACCATCAATTTTAATAGTCTTAGTAGGCACATAAGGATCATATTCAATAACTTCCCAAATAATATAATTTATTGATTGCATCTATATCACCTTCTTAACTTTTCAATAATTATAATGCGTGCCACCAAAGAAAGGAGGACGGTTAGTGGAATGCCCCTCAAGATTTTAAAGATTGTAGTTAGCCATTTTTCAAAATTATAGAATCTTATTTTTAAAATGAGCACCTTGCTTCAATACCAATTGATAGCTCAAGAATGGCTAACTAAGAGGGCTGATTTGGTTATTAATTTTTTTTCGAAAAATTAATATAAATCCAAGCAAGTAAAGATTAAATAGATAAATTCAAATAATAAGCGCAAATGTAAATACGATAAATAAAATGGAGAGATGATGCAAACGATGTAATCGTGGATGTTCGATCCAAAACAATGATCTGCGTCATCCGTTATTAAGCTCTCCGACACGAGCAATGTCTTTTCACTATGTTGGTTGACTTATGATACAATCAACCCTTTATAATACTTTCAGTGACTTACAAATAAGAAGCACTGATCATTTTACAGTACTGAGTTTTACGGGATCTCAACACAGGATCTCAACACGATCTACAAATTTAAAAGGAAGTTGATTTTACAATTTGAAACTTCTAGCTTAATAAATGATATGATCAAATTAAGTACCAAAATAAAAATAGGCTAACACTTTAACAAACAACAATGAATGAAGTTCAAATGTTAAGTAAGAAAAACTTTGATGAGTTGAATGATTTTCGAAATTTAATTCAATCAAAAGTTTTTCAAATTAAATGATTTGATTAAGATATTTATATGGCTTTTCTCAAGAATATCTCACATAAATATTCTTAAAAATGTTGCATTGAATGTAGAGTAAAATTGTATTTGTAGCAGCCAAAACACCAAAATTTCTGAGCAACCGACGACCCATATGAACGTCCGCATACTGAAACGGACAGCCAAACCAACCATTATAAGTCAGAATTTAGAACAATTAAAAATCTAACCGTTGGATGAACCGGACGTCCGCCTGGACAATTTTTTTTTAGGATCTTTTTTTCTTGATTATTTTTGAAAAGTGTAGACTTTTGAAGAACGTTTTGTTTGAATTCAAGGGTGAAAAATGGGTAGAAAGAAAATGTTTTACAGGGAAAAGATTTTCCTAAAAAATGTTTTACAGTGAATTGTAATTAAGTGTATTTGATTGGTATAATTTCTCATGGAAAATGTTGAAAATTTGGAGT
>CAIGRL010228992.1:0-12634 GCA_903798325.1 Fraxinus xanthoxyloides
TAAGAAAATAAAAAAGTGGTACAACCCTAACATCTTCCATTAAAGATACCTATTATTATTTTATTTTATTTTTCTGGGTGAAATAAATTAGATAGCTTATACAAGTTCCCATGATATCATTCCAAGGAATTTAGATAGATTCTATATTTTAAAAGAAAAATTATTTCTTGGTTATTTAAAGAGAAAGGAATGCTAAAACTTTGTATTTATCCCAAATAACCCCAACTAATTTATACGACAACCACCACACAAACCAAAGAACGAAGGAAAAAAGAAACAAAAACACAAACACAAAGGACAGACATCACTTTGTCCTTCTAATTCATCCAAGGAGTGTATAAATATGAGAGAAGGTACAACATTTTCATCGACCGAACAAACAAGAAACATAGGATGGCAAAGTATATTTTTTATACTCTTCTTCTTGTCATTTTAATATCCAAACACTATTCAAGTCAAGTTTAATCTAATAACCTTACATTTTGTTCTAGGCCTAAGTCATACGACCAGCTGTCCATGGATAATGTTTTTATGCTTTTTCCTGGCTGCTATTTATACATGGTCCAATGGTGGGCCAATCCTTCCCTTTTCCTTGTTTCCAATTCATAGTGATTTGGGCCAGAGTTTATAATTAGGGTTATGTTTGTTCGAAGAGAGCGATAAGGAAGACATATTTCTTTAACTAGCTAGTTCCTCTATAAGTTTAATGAATTCATATTGAGCCATCTATCTTTGCCACTCTGATACAATATTGATCTAAAGATTGATAATTTTAATTTCTAGTCTCATCAGCCTGTAAGAATGGACGAATCATCACCTGATCCACCATTTCAAGAAACATACAAGACTCTCTTCGACAACTTGACTGATACAGCACAAAAGAATTTCTCCCAGCTCTCTGTAATGGAAGAAGTCGAGCTACCATTAGTCGATCTGAACCAGTTAAACCTTGGAGATTCCGAGAGAGAATCATGCAAGAAACAAATAGCTAGAGCATCTCAAGAATGGGGTTTCTTTCAAGTTATAAACCATGGGATTTCCCGAGAAATATTGGAGAAAATGAGAAGAGAACAAGTAAAGTTATTCAAGAAACCATTTCAAGACAAGAAAAATGGCAAGGATTTGAACTTTTCTGCTGGGAGTTATCGATGGGGAGCACCAACAGCTACTTGCCTTAGTCAATTATCTTGGTCTGAGGCTTTTCATGTTTCTTTAAGTGACATTTTGGGTTCAGGAGGCCTCAATAATCTCAGGTAATTTACTAACCTTAATTTGTTTAATGTTGTTATTATTATTTTTTTCCGAAGAAAAGTTTTCTTACTATAAGGATCATTCTTTTCAAAAGCTGTTACTTTCAGCGGCAAAAGAAGAAATACTTTCTGCTAGCACGGTTTTTTTAATTTCGGTAGCCTTTCCCCCTTGCTTTTTGTTTCCATGTATTTAAATATCTTACTACAATGATTATGTAGGATTGAACATAATTATCTCGTTAGTAAAAGCTAATTTCTGGGTATGTCTTACCTAGCATATTGCAAGTTTTTAATTAGGACAGAGAAATCTAGTCACATGCCTAACTTAAAATGTGATATAAGTCGAAAGAAACTGTTAGGGATTAAGCCTTAATCGCTCTTACAGGAGCAAAAAGAATTAAAATATAGAAAACAAGCAAACCAAACGCATATTTTTTAATTTGTTGTTCACTCTCATAGGGGTAGGTATATTTGTATAGTGAAATTACCGAGTTTCTTTAATGAAATCGACTTCGAATAGGCTACAAGAATATCCCTGGATTTGTATTTTAAAACTAGATGGTGAACATTAAAACGAAAGTATAATCTCGGCAGAGCCACACATGCTCTTAAGTAATTAAAGAACTAGCTAGCTAGCTAGATATTGAGGTGTTTAATTACAATGAAATTTTTCTAGCCATGTAACATCAGAAACAACAGTCTTGGGAGGTAGTACTCTCTAAAGAAGGCAGTTCGTACTAGGCAGTTTAATTTGCTCCACATATTTTACGAAGGGATGAGAATCTTTAGACATGGTACTTGATCCATTAACACTTGTTTATCTACACTTGCACTTCCAATTGTCTAATTGGTTGAGACATTGCCGAAGGGACATTTTTTTTCCTTGTGGCTAATTCTCAGACAGCATTTACAACCACTTTCCCTTGGAATTGTACGGAAAGGGTATCCATTTATGGACTAGAAAACACTTAAACCATTGAGAAAATCCATCAAGATGGATTAAAAACACGTTTCTCACGTTGCATTGGATATGAGGTGACACAAATTTTGTATAATGTCTCTTTTCATTAATCATGTCTTATCGTCTAGCCCAGGATTTCAAAAATGACCATTTAGAATATCAATCAAGATGGAATAAACACGCATTTGCTACGTTGTACTATCAGAGTTGTCAAAATAACTTGTACATTTTCGTTAATCATGTTTAGTCGTGTCTACTGTTAAACATGCCATAAACTCTCAGTATCGTGTCCAGAATAAAGATTGAAAACCCAATTCTTAATTATTTCATTTTTATTTATGTTTCCTTATTTCCTTGTGAATTCAGCTCAACAATGGAACATTATGCAACAACAGTGTCTGAACTAGCACAAAAACTGGCAGACATATTAGCTGAAAAAATAGGTCAGAAGTCTATTTTCTTCAAGGAAACATGCGTACCTAGCACTTGTTACCTTCGAATGAATCGATATCCGCCGTGCTCAATGTCTCCCCAAATGTTTGGAATAATGCCACACACTGACAGTGACTTCCTCACAGTACTGCACCAGGATCATATTGGAGGTTTGCAATTGGTGAAAGATGGGAAATGGATAGCCGTTAAACCAAACCCCGAAGCCCTAGTTATCAACATCGGGGATTTGTTGCAGGTCATTCTGTTTGTAATTCATGTGGATTATTGCTCTATTGGTCCTCTCTCGAGTAGTAATTCGTGATCAAACTTTACAAAAAAGTAGGTTGATCATCCCTACATTTGTTATAGTTGCACAATAATTCGGTAATAATAGTCTAAATCTTTCAAAAATTATCGAACAACAAATTTCTTCACCCCCATTAAGTTGGACATACTAAGACCACCTCAGAACTGATCGTGAAATTATAACGAAAAATTGCTACTGCAACAATAGATTGAGGACCATGGAGCAATTTTCTCTATTCATATGCAGAAGAGTTACACAAATTCTCTTATTTTCGCTCTCTGACGAACTATTTTCTTTCTTATGGTGCAGGCTTGGAGCAATAACATTTATAAAAGTGTCGAACATCGAGTCATTGCTAACGAGTTAAAAGAAAGATTCTCCACTGCTTATTTTCTATGTCCGGCCTATGACACGGTTATACAAAGTTGCATTCAGCCTTCTGTCTATAGAGGATTTAGCTTTGGAGAATATAGAAAACAAGTACAAGAAGATGTCAAAAGTTTTGGGTACAAGGTAGGACTTCCGAGGTTTCTTGTACCAAGTCATTAGACTCAAATATTCTGGAGATTAGAGAAGGAAATTAAATACTACTTATAAGTTGTAAAACGTAGAAATTAATTGTTTATAATAACCCTAAGTTAAAAAAAATAATACAAGATTGAGAACTAAATTTCTTCTTTTTAATTTATGATTTTGGAGACCTCTTCATTTTTCATGAACATTTGGGTGATTGTACTTGATATCTAGCATTTTAAATGAACTTAATTGGTGTGAAAATTCGCATGAAATAATATTATTTATCATTATGATAATAGAATATCGATGATGTGACATTTATGTGAAATAATGAGATTATGCATTTCAATTTTTAGGAGAGTCAGGGGAGTCAAGACAAAAAAAAGTGATGAATAATGAGTTGTCATATCACCGATGTTTCATCGTCATGATGATAAATAGTATTACTCAGAAAAATACGTGGAGTTTCTCAAGGATGTACAACCTTGGATCTAATTTGTGAATAAATACACTACCGCGTGACAAACTCATCAAATCCAAGAAATCCATAAGTAGAAGCGAAGAATTCACTATAATCAATAGTAAGAAATTACAAGTATGTTATGCAAATCTGGATCATATAAGACTCTCAACCTGATTTCTCTGTCATGCGAGTCTCTTTCTAGATCTCTTGAATCACTCTTTGAGTCGATCAAATATATATGTGTAATACATCATATATTTATAATATAAGAATTGCTAACATATTAGTAGTATTAATTTATACAAGAGTCTAACACAAAATGAAGTCATATTACAATAGGTAAAATCAATAATGAAATATTTAGGATAAAATATGAGTCAAAAGCTACTAAAAAAATAATTATGATCACAATCCATCTTCTACGACATCTTCAAGTCTACAATCAACTTCCAATAGTCCCCCAACATTATTTTCAATCAAATTCTCAATAAGAATTCGGGGTCACACCGAAATTCTAACTAACATCTACGTTGATACGAATTCCATTGCAATGAATGATTAAAATTTAACTTTTCAACAAAATACTCAAACTCTACCTTTTCTACCATGTCCCTCTGAGCATACTCAACAACAGTGAACAAAATTTAAGCATTGCTTACCAGGAGAACTATTTTGAGCTTCAAACCTACTTGAATAATCTCGTTCACAACCAATTCCACCCCGAGTTACCAAACCTGCTCAAATCACCATGAGCTACACGATCATTAAGATCAAAACTAGCTCCACCGAGCTAGTGGCAGGTTCTTGAATATCGTTGCTTCAACAAGATTACAACCACCTCTAACCGAGTTATCACTTACTGAACCATAAACTGCAGTTGCATCCAAAGTGATCGTCAAACCTTCCAAAACATATAATTAATCCTTATATTGCTTCTCCTGCAGCATCCATACCAAAAATCTGCTATAACAAAAAATCATATTGCAATCCAAAAATGAAATTTTAAAATTCATATTGGCTATCACGAAACAATCAAATCTCGTTGATCAAACCTTGCTTTAATACGAGACAAAAATGGCTCTCCCAGGAAATACTGAAACCCTGATCTTTGATACCACTTACTGTAAAAACAAACCAATTTGCAATAATTTGATTATATAACTTATACCACTTGTTATTAATAGTAAAGTCAAAAGATATAAGGAAAATAAAAAGAATCACACAAGAACATAAAATTAAACGTGAAAATTCAAATTCGGGAAAACTAAGGTCAGAGGCGGAGAATTCACTATAATCAATAATAAAGAATTACAAGAATGTTGTACGAATTTGGATCCCACAAGACCCTCAACCTAGTATCTCTATTGTGTGAGTCTCTCTCTAGATTTTTCCATGTATCACTCTCTGAGCCGATATAATAAATATGTGTAATACACCACATATTTATAATACAAGAATTATTAACATATTAGGAGAATTGATATAAACAAGAGTCTAACAAAATGTGAAGTCCTATTACGATACGTAAAATCAATTATAAAATATTTGGGATTAAATACGAGTCAAAAACTGCCAAAAAAAGAGAAAGAAATTAAGATCCTAATCCATCTTGTATTCCTTCAAGACATTTTCAAGTCTACAACCAACTCTCAATAATCCTCCAACAATATTTTCAATAAAATACTCAACGTGAATTCGGATAACACCAAAACTCTAACATAAATTTTATAAGATTTTGCATCTCCAATTATCACATGTACATGATCGAAAAGATTTGGAAGCAAACTCTTGTTTTTAGTCATATGCTTGTTGACTACACTATCTCAATATCAAACATTACTTCCGAGGGATCTTAATTTTTTTTCCCGATGTAAAACGAATAGTAATTGATTTTATGCTTGGGTTTATGGCAAAACTAACATTCAACATAGCATGTTACCTTTTTGATGATAAGACCCTCATCCTGTTCCTCCTCAAAAATTATGAAAGGACTATTTTTTGTTTTTCTTCTTTTGTGTCCTCATTGCATATGTCCCGTCCATGTTTATTCAAAATTTATTTGGTAGGCTTTGCAGAAATTTTTCAATTATTTGGTAGGCTTTGCAGAAATTTTTTAACAGCCTTTTAAGTTTTTAAAATTTCGGTATCTGATCCCATAGAATTTGAAATGGAACTCTTTTAAAATATTATAAAAAATTTCATTGTCTTTCATCTCCAATTTATCAAATTTTGCCCTCAAAGATTTGGAAGAGTGCATTGTGGCCTTTTATCTTTAGGAGATTCGCATGTGCTTTAGATAATTGATTTTCATTATCTGATTGTTTGTATTCCTTCAACAATATTTCATAAATCTTGAGATTCAAGACACAATTTCGTTAGATTAGTTCAATAGTCAAATTTTTCTTCATTAAAACGAGGCACGAGAGAACTAGACTATTGTTTGATATCATTTTTCTTTTCTTGGCTCTGATACTAGTTTGAAGACAAGAAGGTTTCGCAGTCTTAAAAAAAATGGCTTGCAAAAATAATAAAGATTTTGGTCCAATTTGTAATAGCTAGACGTCATATAAAATACATAGCCATGTTTGGTACACATTAAAATTTTTATTTTCATTCTTTTACTTATTTTCAACCATACATCTTTTAATAAAATAATATTTTAAATCACATCAATAACTTTTTATTGCTTTTCAACTACATATTCTACATCAATCTACTATTCTAGAATATATTTTTCCTAAATAATGTGGTTCAAACACATTTATAAAATCATTGTGCATGTTCTATCTTTAGCCAGGAACAATTAAATTTGAGTTAATAGGAAAAATCCGACATTTAGTGGTCAAATATGAATTATTTATTCCAACAAAAATCTGACTCATTTCCATTCGCCTCAATATATATAATATGCTTGACTGACTTGTTTATTTTTTAAATCGTGAGAGAAATATTTTCATAGCTTGTTTTTTTTTCTATTCTTTAAAAAAATAATATATGTGATGGAAATAAATCCATCTCAAATCACTAACAGGGTTTTCATGTACTGATTCTTTGAAAAAGCATTAGTCATCAGTGATAGATTTTTGAGCAAAAATCCATTGCATTGGATTATAAACAATCTACATCAAGTCATCGTAATAGCTATGCTTATCCTATCCCATCCCATCGACATATAGCGATGCTAATCCTATCCTATTTTGTAGGCTTTAGACCCATCATAATCAAAGTAAAGTTATCATATTGTGAATATATTTTCTACAATATTTGGTAAAAATCCATTTCGTTGGGTTATGTCATAGTGATATGCATTGTGTGGCATGAATTTTGGCAAAAGAGAGGGAACGTACGTCTACACGCTATAACCATTTTATATTTTTAATGTTTCTTGAATAGTATATGCACAAATACATCTATTTTAGTGCATCTGTCTTACCTTTATGTGCATTTGGAAGTAGACTGCTGAAGAAAGTTGCAAACAGTTTTTTTTTTTTTTTAATTAAAGAAAATAAATTTAAAATATGTAACCTTTCTTTCACTTTTGATCTCAACAAACTCGATTAATATTAATTAGGATGTGAGACCTTGGTCAATGAATTGCATAACTTCAAGGACTGATGAAGATTGCGTTAGTGGTAAAGGATGTGAATATGCTTGCCCACGGGAGGTTCTTGTGGCTGTCCGCCCAAGCCGATCATGCCCAAAGCGAACCTGGCTTTATCATGTCTAAACTGATCGACTCATTTTGACACCTATAACTAAGATAGAAAAAACCAACACAAAAAGTTACCCAAATCATCTTGTGATTTAGTGCTATCTGTTGTGTCTTCACTACATAGATTACGCCATTGAGAATGATCAGCCCTTCAAAAAAGTGAAAATCTCTGCTGAATTTGATGGAAGGCCAGTTTCTTATTCCTTTCTGTCTCAAATTTTCAGCTTCTCTACTTTTGTTTCTTCTTGCTAGTCTCTCATTCATTATAAGCAGGAAATTACTTCTAATTAAAGATTTTAAACAAAATCAAGTTCGACAACTCTCTTTATATCGAAAGGTGGGGGACCATCAATTCAGAGCAATCTCTTCCACATTGAGCTTGCTCATAGACAAGGTGAGATAGATTAGTAGTATAGTTCCCAGGCTCGACCTGTAATGGCCATCAGTTAATAAATGAAGATCAACAATCAATTGTCATGTCTAATCTAATGCACTAATCATGGTAAATAGTTTTGTCACTTGATGACTATATTTGTGTGTAATTTCATATTCTAAGTTTTTATATGAAGTGGTTTATCATGATATATTGGTATTGGAATAAACAAAGTTTGGTGTTTAAGTTTTGTCATCGCTCATTTATAAAAAAAAATTGCATAGTGTAAGGTCTTTGATGAAGTATTATAATGAATAAGGTCCCGAGTTTAAGCCGTCATCACTCATTTATAAAAATTCTTCATGGTATAATTAAGGTCTTTGATGAAGTATCAAATTAGGTCCACCTATCTTTTTCTTTTGAATTCGATCATTGCCGTTAATGCTTGCGAGTCCACCACTTTTCCAGTGGGTTTCCGCCTTAATTCTGTGCACTGTACAAAAGACTTTTTGTTTAAGATTTAGTGGCCAGCCACAACCATTGGTTTTCCATGTGCTTTATAGGTCCATGTTTGGGTATTCCATTCAAAAAGAGGACAGCACTTGTCTATCTCTAGCAAATAAAAGTACGTGGTCTGTTACATCTATAGCAAATTAAAAGAAAAATAAGGACAAATTCACTTCACAATGAAAACTAGTGATTTTACCGAGCAAATATAACTAGTTCGTTGAAAGAATGAGTAAAACTTACAGGGTTGCGAAGAAGATAATCATTCTTCTGGGATCAATAACCCACAAAGAGGAAGAAAACCGCTGGAAACTAAACCTCTTGCCAAAGTATTGGCTTTCGACAACCGTGTTGTCCATTGTGCCATTCACGACTGTGATTTGGTTATGGACTGGGAAGGTGATGGCGTGATCAAGGCCCCCCAAAGTCTCTAGGACTGGATTTTCAAGCATTCTACCCCTATGGAAAGGGTCACCTGCGCGCAGATCTAATTGTCATGTTGAAGATTAGATTTAAATAAGTAAATATGTTCCTTTCAACTCTGGGATAAAGTACGTTCAGCATGCTTAGAATAGACATGGATCTAGATTTCAAATCTTGCCGATGCCTGTTTCTGGAAACTTATGCAATATCAAGTATGATAAACCTATCATGTACACATGATCGTGTTACGAAGTACAAACTATATTAAAATAAATAAGTATATCTCCTATTAACTTTTACACGAGATAGTTCACCCACAGAGTCCTAAGCTACCTATGTTTCCCACAGTGTAAAGCAGCCAAGTATGCAATATTTGGACTGAAACAAAAAAGGATTGACAAGCCTATGTTTTTCTCCAATAAAAGCCCGAAATTCTTGTCAGCTGCACATTGATGTTAGCTACATATATAGGTATAGTTCAAGCATGTTTTAGCACGATGAGTGCTCAATTATTATTAAAATTATGTTTTAGGTAATTAATTTAGTATTTAGAGCATTATCATATAGTCATGTCTTAATTAAATTTCGTCTAGATTAGACTTAGGATTTCTATTTGGCCCCTAGTATGATGTTTATAGACTGACTTTTGACGTTCCCTCGACGTGGACTCGGCTTGCTCCGATTAGCCTCAACTACTGCTCGACTCAACCTAAAATAGTAGGTCTCACTTTCTGGTGTTTTGCTTGTCGCGAGCTCAGCCATCTCTAGACAACCTCACTATGCATCTTCAATTCAGATTTGCGAAGATGAATTCATACACATGATCCTAAAATTATTGAGAATAGAAACTTAATTTGCTGTTGTCGCCGTTGTAAATATATCTAATAGGCTCGCGAGGTAGACAGCAAGCAACAGTTTCTCAGCCCCCTAAACTTATAAAAGCGCTAGTGCGTCCCTTTTATTTAATAATAATATCAGGACCATCATAGACATTTGCACGGAGCATGATTATTGAATGGACGTGAGATCATACTCTCTTTTTCAATAATAATTAGAAAAAAAAAAAATCACGAATCAACATGCGAATCAAGTCAAATTAATTAGCTTCTTCACTGGAGATAAGAAAAATAGAAAATGGCTACCTCGTGGCGAATTTGCAACCATGCAAGTGCCTTTAACATCGTTGCTTGTACCTTGGTTAATTTTCTTTTCGCTGCCTCTAAACGATCCTTTTCTCGAAAGGCTTCTCTGCAACTTCTAGTCCAAGAACAAGCATATTTTAACAAAATAAAAAAGAAGTTTTAGCATCTTCACATCTGTATCTAAATTATTAGATTAGGATTTTAAAAATACTGATAATCACTCAAGTTAAATATATATATTAGTGTTTGATGTTCATCACTAAACTTTATTTCATTCCAAAATGGTCATTGAACGTTAATTGTTTTTCTAATTTGGTCACTAACAAGCCGTCAAGGATAAATCCTATGAATAGCATTATTCTATTTAAATTTCATTAGTTTTTCGAATATAATGCTTAACATGAAAGACCTTTGCATAGATGCTACATCAGAAACCCGCTTCATTAGAAAAGACTAATGCAATTTAAGTGGAAAAAAAAAACACTTCATCGATCACGTTTCAAAGTAAAATTTGGTGTTCTGAGGAAATTTATCTCAAAGTTTAAGGTATCTAAAGGCAAAAATTTCAAGGCTAAAAGGGTAAGAATATAAGGAGATTGGGTGAAGAAATGAAATTTGGAAAAAAAAAAAAAATTTATTAAGAACAAATTGACAGATAAAATGCAGCAGTAAATGAACTTACTGTAATTCTTGATTTTTTATTGATTTCTTTCTCAAAGCGTTCTATGTCGACAAGAAAGGTATCAGATTCAATCCCTAGCTGTTGTAATCCATTTTCATGATCACAAAACAGAACTTTTTGAATACCCATTTCTTCAAATTCACAGTTTGAGCTCAGACTATCAGAACCCGAATCCACCTAAATTCAAATTAAAAATACACTCAAGAAACCTGAAAATTCAATAAAACAGTAAAATAACAGGTCTTCAAAGAAATTATGCTCACCAACTTTGGATTTTCAGTCATTTTCACCAACCAGTGCAATAAATTATAAGGAGTTGTCTGGCTGGTGTCACCAACTTGTATAACAAATCTGGATATTACTTTCACATTTCCACCACCTGATATATCAAAACAAACAGAACCTCAGTTAGTCAACTTGCAAAAATTCTGTCGTGGATGATAAAAAATCAAGAGGAAAAAACTTAAAAATAAATATTATGAAATTTGGACTCGACAGTTTATAGAACTCCAGACAATATTAAATAAGAAAATCAAGCTAAAAAGGGACAAGACAAGATGGTGAGCATCACGAGTGATTGGGGGAACGAAAATGCATTTTGCGTAACGAAAAAGACTCCTCGAGATGATGGGTCAGTTAGAGGAGTTTATGACAATTTGCTGATGTTTTATGCTACCTATTCATCATATTGAGCTGTGTTCTTGTGAGTGGAAATCTACAGCACACCCTTTTAATTAATTACTGCTAATTAGAAGAAAATATATTTTTTGTTCCACTCCTTCAGATGTCGCTTGGTCCATAGAGAGAGAAAAAAAAAAAATTAATTCTTGTTTATTATACAATCGAGTATATTATCAACATGTTGTGAGAATGTATTTATATATCATTGATTAATGAATTAAAATGATGTCTATGTTTGCTTTTATGGTCGAGGCGACAAGGCTAATATAAGTGTCAATTTTTCTCTTAAAAAAACACAAAAGACTAAAAATTGTATAAAATATCAATTCTATATCTCCTAGTGCACCCCCAATCCCTCCACCCCCACATGCTCCCAAATTCAACATTTAGACAAACTTCTACAATCAATGTATGGGGTCGAGAGTAGGGGTGGTTGGAATCGAGATTGTGGTAGTAGAGGAGGTGTTGATGGGTTGTTGCGATAGAAGATTGTGGACTAATACTGAATGTTTTGTATACAGTACTGAATATTAATATTTTTGTTTATATTCTAATATTGTTTAATAATTAAGTCACTTTTGTCAAATGTGTAATAAGACATTTACGGACATTTTTTTAGAACAATAATTAATGATGTGTTTGATTTGAATGATTTAATAGCAGTTTTTTAAAAGCGCATCGAAACATGAGTGAAACATCTCGTCTTGACACTAAATGCAAAATTAAGTATCGTGTTGTTAAACAATGTTGAATACCAATAATTAAAGAAGAGAAGCTAGCCAAAGTCTTATTCATTTATTACCAAATCTTGTTCAGCATTGTGTGTTTAGTTAAAACCATAATAATATAAGATTTTATGTTATTTTTCAGGTGCAAATTCGTTAATTCTTGTAGAAAGGAACTATATTCCTAATTAACATACTACGGCAAGAAAAAGTGTAAAATAATCCAAATAATAAATTAGCTGATTCTTCAATAAAAGATCACCTAGCAAATAATCGAATCTTAAGGACTTTCCTCAACCCCATGATGTGATGAGTCGACATTGAGATATCAAAGGCCTCTGTCTATAAGAACTCTTGAATGCACGGTATTCGAGTCCAAAAAAAAAAAAGATATACAACAGGTTTTGTTTATCCATATATTTACGAAGTTATATATCCCAATCTGGACCACTCCTTCCAC
>CAIGRL010229010.1:0-24814 GCA_903798325.1 Fraxinus xanthoxyloides
TTGGAATAGTAGATTGATGGAGAATGTGTGGTTGAAAAAGAAGGAAAAGTTATTGATGTGATAGAAAATATTATTTTATTAAAGAATGTGTGGTTGAAAATGAGTAGAAGAATGAGAATGAAAATTTTAATGAGAATCAAATAGGGGCTTAAATATAATGCATGCTTAGATCGAAGCCGTGGAGTAGTGATTCTCGCAACACGAGGAATTGAGATGCGGAAGGCGAAGATGAATAGAGTCGTTCTAACCCAATTCCGCTTTGTTGAATCGTTGATACTCCTTCAAAAACCTACCATTCCAAATTAATATAAAATTACGAGTGTAAAAATAGTTGAGCAAACATGCTAGAAAGTTCCACCGTCTGCCGTAGCTAGTATGTAATGGTGGAACTACACAGGGATGGAGTAGGCAATCCACGTCGTAATATGTTAAATTTTTTTCTCGATTAACATGCTCATCAAGCATAATTATGAACTAGCCCTGTTTGGTACACATTCAAATTTCAATTATCATTCTTTTACTAATTTTTAACAACACACTCTTCAATAAAATAAAATTTTTCATCACATCAATAATTTTTTTTCCCAATTATACATTCTCCATCAATCTACTATTTTAGAATATATTCTTCTAAAATAATGTGGCTCAAACACACCCCTAATTCATTTTTTAACAAGCTATTTAATGATAAAACATAGGTGATGTGACAATATAGGTGGAATAATGAGATATGATAATTCAATTTTCGATAAATAACATTATTCAGTTTTAAGTATTTTTCATTAATCATGGTGGACCCTACAATTCAAATTGATGATTCACTTTTCATTACAAAAAGAATAATGCTATTAATCTTCAGTGGAGTTACAAACACAATTTACATGACTTTAAATGATAGATTAAATGAAACGTGACTTATTTAATTTCACTTATCATTTAATCCCACATTGAAGCCACCTAGACGTATTTGTAACCTCACCGATGTTGAATAACATTATTCTTAAATAAGTTAATATTGAATTAAATGATAGGTAAAATTACATTTTATTTAACCTATCATATAAAATCATGTAAACTATATTTGTAACCCCGCAAAAGATGAATAGCGTTACTCTTGTAAAAACCATTGGCAACATTCATCAATATAAGATTCTCATCGGTTGATGATAACGAAGAAAAACAATGTGCAAAAAAAAAAGAAAGAGAATGGAAAATCCAATTTGTTTCTTGTGACGTTGACACTAACTCAAATCAAATTTGGTTCTTTCTCCTGAACATATACATAAATCGGTTCATTTCTCCATTTCCTTCCTGTCTTCTAAAATTTTTCACGCATTAATTGTGTGTTTATTAATCAGGGAAATTTTGCTTCCAGTTTGATTTTATACACATATAGTAGATACACAATATGTCAGCGTGTTATCGCCGAGTGACAGCCGCCGCGACGCCGGCGGTGAGTCATCACATTCCTCGTCGGATCTCTGTAATTCTGAAAATGGACAACCGATTGCGAAGCGAAGGAGTAGGCGTTTTACGGTCAAGGCGATGGGTGATTGAGGCGGTGGAGTCCATCGGAGGAAGAGGAATGAGATCAACAGGCGAGGAGGAGTTGAAAAGGAAAGTCCAGCCACCAACGTGTCGTGCGTGCAACCATCAACATCAGGAGGTTGTGGTGGTGGAGAAAAGTAAAGGCGGTGATCGGAGGGTGGAGGTGATGATTGCAGCGGCGGCGACGGTGGTGCTGGGTGTAGGAAATCGGGTGCTTTACAAGCTCGCATTAGTCCCTCTCAAGCACCATCCATTCTTTCTCGCTCAACTCGCTACTTTCGGGTACTCATTCTCAATTCACTCTCACGTACTTCCTGTCTAATCTGGTTCACAGTTCACACAAACAAATTGAAGAAATTTTTAAAATAAAATAAATTTATTTCAACGCGCGAGATCACATTTGTAGTTATGGCGGCAAAATTTTGACCAGAATTCACAATATTTGTCTACTTCGGCCCTCATAATTGTTTTCGACATTTTAAAATTGCACTTTATTTAATAATTTGTATACGAGTTTTTTTTTTTTTTTGAATATTTATCTTAATAAAATTTTAAGACTACCAAGAAATAGGCTGAATTTTTTAAATTTTATTTTTTCAATTTGTTATGGATAAAAAGAGAGGGAACATTGATTTTGTCTAGTCAATTATAAGCGATGTGTGACAACTTGAAGGCGGAAAATTCTACCACGTGCACGGGCATAATGGTCTTTTCACATAAACGTGACAGGAAGTTTTGTTTGACACCGAAAATAGAAAATAGAGATGTTCAACTTTGGGAGGATGGAAGGGGACAGAATATACTAAAACGCAAGAAGAAGAGTTTGAAATAATCACGTTTCTTTCTTTAGATATTTCTTTTTCATAATTTAAAATCTTAAAATATTGTTTATATAATTATTTTAATATTTCATATAATTTATGTAATATATAAAATAAATAATTCTGCAAAAATGGGTAGTGCAGAACCGGTAGATGGCACTATCGTTTTCTCTCCAGTCGAGAATGATGTTATTAAATGGAAGGTGACGAAATCAGAGTGCCACGTTTTTGTGTATAGTTGATTGGGCCGTCCAAATGACATTGTTTTGAGCCATTATAGTTGCATGTGGTCCTCCTCCTCCATTCTCCTTAATTTCCTTCCATCGGTTCTTTTATGTATTATGTTTAGTATGTTCGATTGAATACATTAGTGATAAAGCCATAAAGGTGGTTTGCTAGTGACATTATTCTCTTTCCATAGGGATTGTTTTTTGTTTTTTTTCATAAAAATGAGGCCCCACGTGGTTCTCAGCTTATGGGTCCCATTTAAATGAGGACCGATGGTTGTGAGTTGGATCTCAAGTGGTGGATCCCACCAACCAACAGCCACACAGACTCGGTCAGATTTTCCTTCATGTGCACCCGAGAGGCATTAACCATAATAAGGGCATCCTCTTTTCACGTGGTCCAAGAAACAAGATTGGATCTACCTATTTGACTAGGAATTCAAGTGCTTAGCACAAGCTCCTGGAAAATATCAATTGAACAACTTTATTTATTGAATGACAGATAAAAAGTTGATATATAATGAAGCATTTGTGTCTTTTTTCTTTGGCCTTTAGAAGAGATAGGTGTCTGTCTTGCATGTGGTGTAAGTCATAGTCCTCAACTTTCGACTTTCACTCACGGTGTCTGTCACTTTGAGATTAATTCAAATGATCATAGCATAGGCAATGCATGTCCATCGAAATAGAGGCTAATGTTCGAATTTCTTTAAAAGTTGTGATAACATTGGACGATTTTCTATTTCTTTATTGGACTCGGTGGGACTATAACTTAACAATGCTTGGAGCCTAATCCATTTTTTGTGATCATCAGTGGACGATTGGACTTGTTCCAGTTTAGGCCACTTGATGTGATGAACGAGTTTACGCTTTGATAAATGCTGGAAGCAATAAAAGACAATTATAAAGTCAGGCTTCCCTCGTCTACAAGAAAAACCTTAGGCGAATTGGTTTGCCTCATCAAAAAGCCATTTTCTACAGTTAACAAAGGAAAAGGAAGATCTAGTTTTGGCTTATGTGCGTTTGCATGCCCATTGGATTTGATTCAAGATTGTTTGAAGCCATGACTTCAAGAAGCATGTTCAATTCCAATCTCTAAAATTTGGTTTTTATATATGAACGCTTGAATTAGGTCTAGATCTATATAAAGCGTTGAAGACAATGTTTAAATGATATGCATATAACCTTATTTAACAGCTAAATCTTTAGATGAAGTGGTTGAATACAAAGTATTACAAGTAAGTCATTACATGAACAAGAACACAACTTGGGGGCATGACTCATTGTCCTTTCGGACAAGAACCGTGATGCTCATTCAATGTATTTGACTTAATTCAGATAAATTGGAGGACCTGATGGCTATTTTGTTTTTGGACGCAATGTTGTAAGCTGATAACACATGTAAAAGTTTCGTAACTATGCTTCTAGAACTTGGAGCTCTTTCTTGGAACAATTACATAAACCAGTGTAATCCAAGTGCAAGTTTATGCTTAGAGCTTACAAAATTCTAGACTTGGAGATACGAAATCATACTTATTTGATAAAGCCTATAGCATTTACGTAGTTTTATTTTAGACTTGTACAACATTGACAGATAACGTAGTCCGTGTTGTCTACTTATTGTTTTAGTGTTTCCTATTCTTATGGATAGTTTTAATTTTACTGATACGTTGACTTTGCACCTCATAATTTTACTGATTCTGTTGTCCTTTCACACTCTTTCCAGGTATGTAATTGTATATTTCTCCATCTTGTATCTCCGGTATCAGGCAGGCAAAGTAACTGATGAAATGCTCTCTTTGCCAAAGTTTCCATTAATTGCCGTTGGCCTCTTTGAGGCTCTTGCTGCTGCGTCTGGAATGGCAGCAGGAGGTAATTCATTCTTGATGTTTTGTGACGTTTTTCTGCCCTTTTCTTCTTTTTCTGGACAGGATGATGAGATAATCTTCACTGTATTATTTATCTTTCTTCGGATTTTTTTACCCAAGTTAATATACTTCTTTTATTATCTAAACTAGGCACTTTAATTCTCTGTTTATCTGTTGAACTTCACAAATGTATTTTATTCATTGACTTCTGGCTTGTTCTAGCTCATATCTCTACAAACGATAAGATTAGGAGAAACAAATGCTTTCATAACCCAACATCAATATTATCATTTGAGAGTGATTACAACTCTAATGCAGCAGAGCAAACGAGAAATAAGACATAAGGCTTCGTACAGTGACAAAAAGCTGACTGAAAATGCATTTTTTTCAATTTACATTCTAGAAATCTAAAAAGACGATAATGTCATTTCAATAGAATCTATGGTGAGAGAGAAGTCATACTTTAAACATAATTGATTGAAGTAAATACCAAATCTAAGAATGCAGAATCTAATGGAGAATGGTAAATTTGTTTGCTGATTTTGTCACAGGATTTTGATTACCAAGCATTCATTGTCGATGACTGCATGAGAAAAAAGGTTTTGTATATATTATTGACAAAAGCTGGGGTCAAGCTTTGAAGAAGTTTCTTTATAATTGTTGGTTTTGGAAATTTGGTTCATGCATGTGAAATGCACAAAATTGGTTTGGTCTAAAAAATTTGTTTGCAAGAAGTTCTGACTCCGGGTTTATTCTGTTGTTAAGTTCATAATTCTGATCATTATATTTCAAATTTCTCGTCTTTTAGAATATTCATTAATCATGTAAGACATTTTGTTTTGAGGTGCAAAATTGATAAGAACTACGTGTATTTCTTCATTTTAGTGCTAGGATGATTGTTAGAGTGAGATATTGTTACTTCTGCAACACATCAGTTCCTCATATTTACAGTTATTTAATAAGAGATTCAGTTCTGACTTAGTTTGCTTTTCCATGCTGAAACAGCTATTCTTTCTGGCGCATCAATTCCTATTCTATCTCAGGTATTTACAATCTATAATTGATTTTTTTTTTTAATGGTCATAGTTGATGTAATTCTGGAACCTAATGGAGCTGCATTATCAATGATTGATGTTTTTCCTTTAGTGAGTGTCTTTTCTTCTAACTAAAGTATTGTATACTTCAGACCTAATTTGGTCATCTGGTAATCTTTGCAGAGCTTTCTTGTCTGGCAACTTATCCTATCTTCTATCTTTCTTGGGAGGAGATATAGTTTTAACCAGTTGTTTGGATGTTGTCTTGTGGCAGTCGGCGTTATCATAACCGTGGCAAGGTAGTTTGCTTTTTACCCACTCACGTATATGTAATTTTAAGAAGTCCGTGAATTATGTCTATGAAGAACATCGATAGATTGAAAAATACAAGTTTTAGACGGGAAGAAAAAAAAAGCCCATGTAAGCTTAGTTGCATGATAAACTTAGACTCCAAAACTCACTTGATTTAATTTCCATATGTATATTGAAATTAACACGAGGATCATCTTATAAAAATTTCAACTCTTATTTTTGTTCTGGCTTATTTCTTGTCAAGTTTTGTTTTGGTGAGCATGAAACTTACAAATCGATGCTGGTACTTCAGATATACAAATATTTTTGGAAGAATGTTAACTTGAATTGAGAACAAAACAAATATTAGAACTATACATGGAAAAGAAGTTGACGACTGTTTTATAAACCTTTGAGAAGGTTGATGCAGCACTTATAATGATTCTGTACTTCCACCATTTGTTATAAGTTTGAAAATTTTCGGTATCTAGTTTTACAATTTTTGAAGTACTTCATTGTATATCCAACTCTTAGATGCTGGAATAAGAATATGTATCTCATTTTAACAGCCCTTTAATGAACCTGTAAATGTAATCTAAGTAGAGTAATACATGACAATGTGCATGTTTTGCTAAGCCCTAAAATATACTTAATAAGTAAATAAGCAAGACCTAAAATAATATTTTTTGTTGGTCAAAGTTAGAAATAAGTAAGTTATATCACAAGCAACAGCTACTGTACTGTCAAAGTAACACTTTTCAAATTATAAGAAAGAAGTAACTTACACTTTGGAAACAAAATTGTACTTGAGAGAAGTTCAAACATGCTCAATTTGTAGTTATTATAGTTAAATATACTGTTCATTTCTTGCATGTGCTTTGCAGTGGATCTGGAGCTGATTCTCTGATAGGAGCTGGTATCTTTTGGAGTCTGTTGATGATCGTTTCTTTCTTGTTACAAGCTGCCGATACAGTCTTGAAGGTACGTATCTTTCTCTGTGACATTAGAATTGGGTGGTCTTCTTGTCTCCAGTACATTCTCTTACCATGAGATTTATTGTTTGTAGGAGATAATATTTTTGGACGCTGCTCAAAGATTAAAGGTAGGCATGTTACGGTTCCTATCTTATGTACATGCAACAAGTTACATCTTGATGTTTGGATATGTTGGCACCATGTGAAAATTAAATAGCTTACGTTTTTTTTTAGATCACTCCAATCTGGGAGGAAAAGTCTTGTCCCTAATGTTATTTCATTAATTTAAAATATTTGCATTTATTTTGAAATCTTTGGAGTTAATCAAAATGTAGAAAAGAAACTGCTTTGTGCAGTAGTGACGTTCATCTTAAATCTAATCTTGGAGCAGCTATTGCTATGCATAGTGCAAAGGTTAGCTAAATGCAGTTTCTGTGCCACCATACCAATGCATGAACCATGCTGGGTATAAATTATTTGTTGTGCTGTTTAGGAGTGTGCTTGTTGTATTCAGATACAGAGAGGAGTATCATGGAACCTTTTTTATGATACGTGTATATTAGCAAATCAAAGTAGTACTTTTTATGTTTGTATTATCATGTTCAAAGCCTATTCTATGATACGTGCGTTCAGCATAATAAGCCTACAAGTTGATGTGATACAAGTAGTTGATTGTTGTTAGCTGAAGGCACATTTATTCTATTCGATTTCCCAAAATATTAACATCATGTTCAAGCCTACAATTGTATCTTCAGAAAATTATTAATTGATGCAAGTTGTTTATCATTTGATTTTGTTTAGACATCATTTTAGTATATATCAAATGGTATAAGTACTACCATGTCATATGAACACGTGGGACACAACATAGTTACCTGATATTTTGCTCAGGCCTTGTACGAATCATGGGACATGTATAGCGTATATAGATACGAACAAGTCTATCTATGATGATCTTATGTAAAAGTAGTACAAATTTACTTTTGGATTCATATGGCTTCGAGATCAAACGTTTAATTTTGGATCCATTTGTGGCTGCATTGATGACAGGGAGGTACCGTGGATCTATTTGTTGTGAACTCTTATGGATCTGCTTTCCAGGTTACATATCAAGATTTTTAGAGCTCTTTGAAGTTTTGCTTTACCGTGTACTGAAATTTCACCAAGAGCCTGAAAACTTTGTTAATACATGTACAGGCAGTTTTCATTTGCCTCCTGATACCATTCTTGTCAAACTTATGGGGTATTCCATTCAGTCAACTTCCAAATTATCTTAAAGATGGTTCAGCCTGCTTTTTGAACATAGGTACCATGTCAAAGAGTAAGTCATCGTTACTCACGATTCTGAAACTTTTATTTATTCATCTTTTAATTTGTTCATGTTTTTCCCGTAGACCTTTTGTTTGGCAAGTTTTTCATGCATTTTAATGGCATGGCATGGCAGATTATGTAAGATCAACTGTATCCTTTTTCGGTTTAGAATTTATTTCCGAAGGAAGAAGAAACTCTTTTTAAACAACTTGATTTTGAATTTCAAATACGAAGATGGATTCGATACTTTTTCACACTTCTGCAAACCAATCAACATGCTCATATATCCTATTCCCCCTGTAGATAGAACTACACTGTACTCAAGTTTATAAGTTAGAACAAAAATATCTAGTTCTATATAAGAAGTTAAATGTTGAATTTCAATTTACTGACGCAATTATTCACCATTTCATTTTAAAACTGAAGATGGAGGACTCTAACCTTTCAAACCTTGTTTAACTCAGCTGTTGCTTGCTCTATTTTACACAGTAATTGTTAAGAATATGTGTGCGCAACAGTCTTGGGGAATAAAAAATATGGGCTTTTTAATTGCTGAAGATAACATTGAAGAGCGAATTTAGAAATGTAGTGAAACTTCAAAGCACGCGTAATATCTGCTATGTTTTACAGTTGAGAACGATTATTACCTTCAATTCTAACATAGGCCCTTGAATTCAACAAAATTAGAAGAAGTTAAACTCCTTAAAATTATTTTTTCTATCAACATTATGGAAAATGAAGATTTGTTTGAAATTTCCTGATTGTGCAGGGATACTTTCAAACTTTGATTGCAATGCCGTAATGGAGTTTTCTGTCTATAGAACATTGTGTTTTCCTTTATTAAGTATGGAATACAGATGATTAACTTGAATTTTTCCCACAGAATTTGCCTTTCCTAGTGTTTGAATAATTAAGAAAGGGCAAAGTAATACCTTATTTGTGTCACATTATAGATAAGCGTCATGCCATTAGATACTTATGACCATAGATATAGTATTGGAGAATATAGGTGTAAAAATATGATATACACATACATGTTGTTTGATTTAACTCCAGTCGTATGTAAAAAATAACAGATGATGACATTTTTGAACTTACTCTGGACACAGGATGTGATGGTGCACCTTTACTGCCACTGCTCTTTATCATTGTCAACATGGGTTTCAATATTTCATTGCTGCATCTTATCAAGATCTCTTCTGCTGTGGTATCTTGTCTTGCGTCAACATTTTCAGGTATCTTGATTGTTCTATATTTCTATTTCTTTCCTGCAAGTGCACCTTCAACTAGTCAATAGTTTGTGTATAGCTTTGAAATGCAAACCCTTAATTTTTGTGAAATGCATAGTCAGTCATGCCAATATGTTGCTAATCTTATTGTACTTAAAAAAGCATGTTTGTAACACCATACTTGACTGAATCGGAATCCACAATGGATAAGATATTAGCTTCATTTTCTCTAGTTAGATAATATTTAGTACTGAATAATATACCATATCAGAGAAGCAAAACATAATTTCAATTTATAGTGACAAGGACTGGAAACATCATCACTACTACAAATTTTAGATTTTCTCCCTTCCTAGATTTCATCTTGAATTCGGTTGTCATTTCAGATCACTATGCAGTGTTCATTGTAGTCCTTATTAGTTATGAATAGAAAGTTGGTCACGGAACCTCTTGACTGAGGAAAAGCAATGAAACAATAGAAAAAGATTGTCTTCATACTCCAAAGAGAAATAACCTTGCAAGGGAAGAAGAACCTTCAATTTTATATGAAAGGATGACAGTTGAGAAGATGCTAGTTTTATACTCATATTCTCTAGCCCTAGCCAGCAGATTCTCTAAAACACTTAAAAGAAACAAATACTACATACTTTAAATATCAAAAACCTTTATCCAAAACTCTAATGGCTTAAAATTATGAAAATTCCCAATTATTTTGTCATTCCAACAAAGATTCAATTGTAAGTGACAGGTATCTCATACTTAAAATAAATATAAACAATCCTACAGAACATAAAATAGCTGAGAATCAATGCCAAAAGTTTTGTCACGTGGCAAGCCCATTATCCCTGTTGTAGAGCTTGAAAATAGCTTTTCATGTATATGTTGTAGCCTGCGTAACTCAGTCCTGCCAGATCAAAAAAATTTCTGGATGGATGTTCTGCCAGATCTAAAGTTTTTTTCCGGATTGATGTTCTGCTGTTGCACTTCACTTTTGTTAGACTTCCGATGATCCAAACCCTTAAAATATATGAAATTCTATAGCTCTATTAATGTATTGGACGTAACTCCACGTCAAATTCTGAAGAACATAGGTTGATTTTGTTTGTTTGTCCAAACCACATGCAGCGTGAGTTTAGAGATAATTTGCAACCATTGTTTTTGTCCCTAGCCCGACTAGGAAATGGGTAGTTTCTAACAAAGTTTCCATGCTTCAAACAATAAAACTTCATTTTATATGGAGAAGGTGTAACATAGCACAAGAGTTCTGTTTTCTGATATTCGGTGGATGGTGCATTATAAGACAACGTTATCTCAGACATTTTTTGTCAAGCATGAATCAGTGACCACGTGGGAATTATCAATATAATCTCATCATGTCTTGTGTAGATAAAGGTCTAAAAAGTAATTCTCTGTGTACTTTACCTTGAAAGTTATATTTTTCTCCAAATCATGGTTTCTTAGTATTTTCTCTTGAATCTTGTTTGCAGTGCCAATATCTGTCTATTTATTCACGTTGCCTCTCCCTTATCTTGGGGTTGCATCCTCCCTTCCACCTGGCTTTGTAGCAGGTGCCATTGTCCTTGTTGTGGGTGTGCTTTTTTATACTTGGAGACCTTTGGAGAGTTCCAAACGAGATGCCTCTCTTGTGAGTTAGCTACAAACTGGATAAAGTTTCTTTGCCATTCTTATCAGCATCAATGCATTTAAACACTGGAGGCAGGCACCTCTATTCGGTTAGAGGAATTTCAACATAAATAAGGACAAAAAGGTCCAACTGGCATTCAAGAATATTTCTGTTCAGATCTCCTGAACTGTCATGATGTTTCCTCTTCCCTTTGTTCCATTTTAAATCTGATGCTGACTGTTTAGGACGAAAGTAAGAGCTGAAGTTGGGTTCTTAAGCCGGTGTTATCAAATGGATTCATGTCATTGTATTCTTGTTATTGGGAAAAACTAGAGAAAATCGCTTAGTTTATAGAACAAAGAGAGAGCAGAATTCAATAGGTTCTTATGCTGCCTGCTTATGTACTAGAATAATAGGAACTTGATGTAAAAGGACCCCTGTTGAGTCTTGATCTCTGATTTTGATTGCGAAATTAAATTTAAATAATATAAGTTAGATTGATCAGAGTAAAAGTAGACTTTTCTAGTGTTAAAATAAAATCTTAGGAATCGAAAAAATATATTTTTATGTATAATTGATCGGGGTAACGAAAATTTTATGTGCATTGCTTTTCTCAATTATTAGTGCAGAAATGATGCAAGCATTTAAGGTGATTTGCTCGCTCATGTACGGCAAGTTTTAATCTCTTGTTTATACTCACCTTATAGCAAGATTATGCATCTATACCTCATATTTACTTGTGTTGGAGGTGACGCTGAATGATACATCTAATGGAAATAGATATAAGAATTAGTCATGAAATATATATATATATATATATATATATATATAATGGAAAATCAACTCACACTCTGCGGTGTAAATCCGGGTGTACGCTCTTATGTACGTGTAGTATCTCCCTTTTTAAATTTAATCAATCTTCCATCTTCACTTGTATTTTGTAATAATTAAACAGAGATTTATAATTTACCTAAATTAATAATAATTTCTTGAATCAAATTTGAATCACGAACCTCCAGTTTTAATCTACGAACTTTCATATTTCAAGAACTTGACGTTTGTACCTTTAAGTCATCTACGATATTCTCCAAGTCTTGGATAAATTTTTCAATTAAAAAAAAAAATAAATCTAATTTTGGACGGGATAGATCAAGAAAACAAGAAAATAATTTTATTTTTTCTTCTCCCATAGGGGCTGTCATATATAGATAAAAAAGTTCACTCCAAGCCCAAGTCTAATTAGACCATAAATAGTTTAATTGTGCATGTAACTTTCAAAGTAATTCAGGAGTATGATGTGAAAGCAGATCCCTCAATACCGATTTTTTGAGCGAGATTTTTCTTTGTATGAAGTTCGATTGTTCTTTTATGGAACCGTAATGTTAATTGAATGAACTTTATGAATCAAGGCCTTCTATTGCTAAAAAATTGTACCGATTGGATTGTAGGTTAGCATGGTAAATTGAGAGTTACCGAACGATATTCAAGAAAAAAAGAATTAAATCTTGTTTATTTGATTTACAATTAGAATATCTACATTCCATAATTCATTGCATTGAAATGTCTTCAATAAAAAGAAATACAATCAATCCAACTTTGTACAAGGAGGGCAGAAGTTATTTTAGCCTCACATGGAATCTTACCTTTTTAATAGACTGCCAACCAACCAAAAATGTATTAGGTTCCCGGGAAATCCTCGGAACCCGTCTTAAAAAGTTTCCTTAAAAAATACAAACTTCACCAAAATCTTTCCTACAATTTCTCACAATCAGTCCAATACAACTAATCTTTCTCATTGCATGGCTCTCTTCCCTCCCTCTAAACGCTCTTTCGCTTCTTTTCAACCCCAAAAAAACAATATTCTTCTTTGCTCTTCCTCTGGTTGGGCCACCCCTCATCCTTCTGCTTCCTTTTCTCCTTGACACTTCTTGTTCCTTCCTTGTTCAATGGGGAGTTGCTGCTCCCGGGGCGCCGCAGAAGACGCTCCAACAGGCCATAACGAGGCGGCGAAAGTCGAATCCAAGTCGAAACACGACGAAAATGCCTCGATGTGTAACACAACTGCCCCACCTAAAACCATCCCGCCCTCTGTCTCTCCTAATCACTCCAGGAAGCCTTCGAAACCGACCCCTATAGGGCCAGTTTTAGGCCGTCCAATGGAGGACGTCCGCTCGACTTACACCATCGGGAAAGAGCTCGGGAGAGGACAATTCGGTGTGACCCATTTGTGTACAAACAAACAAACGGGAGAGCAATTTGCGTGCAAAACGATTGCCAAAAGGAAGCTTGTGAACAAGGAGGATATCGAGGATGTTCGAAGGGAAGTCCAAATCATGCACCATTTGGCAGGACAGCCTAATATTGTTGAACTCAAGGGGGCGTATGAGGACAAACATTCAGTGCATTTGGTGATGGAATTGTGTGCCGGAGGGGAGCTTTTCGATCGGATCATTGCAAAGGGACATTACACAGAACGCGCCGCCGCATCTTTGCTGAGAACTATTGTACAGATTGTCCACACATGTCATTCAATGGGGGTCATTCATAGGGATCTCAAGCCAGAGAACTTCCTTCTTTTAAATAAGGATGAAAATGCACCATTAAAGGCAACAGACTTTGGTTTATCTGTCTTCTTCAAAGAAGGTTACAATTTTCCATAAAGTTTCTTCCCTTTATTCTCAATATTTGAAGAAATTATTGGCAACATTGTGTACATTTTATTGCAGGAGATGTATTTAAAGACATTGTGGGCAGTGCATATTACATAGCACCTGAAGTGTTGAAGAGAAGATATGGACCAGAGGTAGATATTTGGAGTATTGGGGTCATGTTGTACATTCTTCTATCTGGAGTTCCTCCTTTCTGGGCAGGTATTTCATTAAAAAAATTCTCAGGATTTTCACCTTTTCGTATGGAAATTGTACATCAATTTGATCGAATGTATCACTATTTCGGTGCAGAATCGGAGCATGGAATCTTCAATGCAATTTTAAGAGGACATGTTGATTTTGCAAGTGATCCTTGGCCGTCAATCTCAAGCGGAGCAAAGGATCTTGTCAAGAAGATGTTAACTTCAGACCCCAAGCACAGGCTCACAGCTTTCCAAGTTCTGAGTATGTATAATGTAATTGGCTTGTTTTGTTAAGTGGACGGTACAATACTAAATGGTTTCCAAGAATAAAAAAAGTTAAATCTCGTCCATTTTACTGTCAAGTGACTTGAACTCAAGAATTTGTAATATTTCTCGAATCAGAATGGAATAATTATTATTTGACTTGCTGCATTGTGGTATGATTAGATCATCCATGGATCAAGGAGGATGGAGAGGCACCTGATACGCCACTTGATAATGCTGTTATGGATAGGCTCAAACAGTTTAGAGCTATGAACAAGTTCAAGAAAGTTGCACTCCGGGTAATTATACTCTTATATTTCACAGAAAGAAAGATAAAAACGCTGAGGCCATTTCCGGTATGCTGACAATATTGAACAGGATTAAAGAAAAACAGACCCGTGACCGAATTTTCTCTTTTCCTTCTAATTTCATTTACACGGTTAAAAAGTTTCGAATGAGTTTAGAACTGTTGATTTTTCTTGGGATGAGTAGGTTATTGCTGGCTGCCTCTCGGAAGAAGAAATCATGGGATTGAAACAAATGTTCAAAGGAATGGATACTGATAACAGTGGTACAATAACACTTGAAGAGCTAAAGCAAGGATTGGCGAACCAAGGGACGAAGTTGTCTGAATACGAAGTTAAACAACTGATGGAAGCTGTAAGTTCACTAAAACTGTAGCCTAATGTGTTTGATGTCTCTTTTTTCCACTACAATATGATGCTCCCTTTTTCGATAACCATAGGCCGATGCTGATGGGAATGGAACCATAGACTATGAAGAATTCATTACAGCAACAATGCATTTGAACAGAATGGACAGAGAAGAGCATCTATACACTGCCTTCCAGTATTTTGATAAAGATAATAGCGGGTAAATGTACTTAGAATATGCTATCTTTGAGCATGTTTCTCTGTGCTTAAAGTTACATTTCTAGCAAGTAAAACTTAAGGCTTGTTAGTACAAAATTTTGGTTTTACACAGTAGCAACTTAATAGAAAAATTGGCTTAATGCTTACCTGAGCCGATATAACTGTTTTCTCTGATCAGGTACATCACGATAGAAGAGTTAGAGCAAGCTCTTCGAGAATTTGGCATGAATGACGGAAATGACATAAAGGAAATCATTTCTGAAGTTGACGGTGATAATGTAAGCTCGTGAATTTTTCTATCATAAGAATTATAGTAACATACTGAACATGGAACTACTGAAGAAGATAAAAGAAATCAATGCCATGTGAAAGAAAAAAAACCATCTTTATTCTTCTAGGGATCTCACTTCGGCAGAAATTCACATTTGTTTCCTTAAGGGCATGTTTGGTATGCGGTACTTGTCATGATTGGACACTACGATAGTCACATTGTCCAGTGATGTACAGTCAAGCTTACCAAAACATGTCATTAGTGATATAAAACATATATCTTAAAAAGTGAGTTTCCAAATATATGCAGGATGGCCGGATCAACTATGATGAGTTTGTAGCCATGATGAAGAAAGGTAATCCCGATGCAGCAGCGAATCCCAAGAAACGAAGAGATGTCTTGTTTAATAATGTTGAATAACTCGAGCAAAGGGGAGAATCTAGAACTTCATTACTACATTTACCTCAATTTCTTTAACAGGGTTGTGTAAGATGTTAAAACCTATTTTTTACTATCTACAAGTCCTAAAAATTGGAGGAAAATCTTCAAGGAGGTTCTTCGTTGAAGATTACTTGTGATTGAGGTTGATGTAATCTGAGATATTGTTAGATTGGTCGGATTAGTTTCATATATGTAACATTGGAATCAAGTTTATGGCTCCCATATAACTTGGGGGAAATGGGAGTCTTTAAATGTATGTGTATGTTCCAATAGAAATAGAAAGAATTATATTTGTTATATTGATAGCAAATAATGTGTTATATATGGTAGTTTCGACCTCGAGCATACATATATGATGTACACTGCACGAGCATTTATTTCCGTCAAATTTTCTTATCTCTTCACAGTAACTTTTAATAATTTGAATTCAATGAGAACTTGATTGTTTATGTCCATTCTAATGTTAACATTTCAAGTCACGACAATCCACAAATTTCATCGAGGAAAATTAACGAAGAAAAAATTTAACAAGTATAGTCTATCTTTGTTCTGAATTTGTCATTTTTCTCTTTTCTTTTTCCTCGTATTTTTAACGTGGGCCAACTTGGAAAATGAGGTCAAATTGCCTCAGGCCTAAAATTGATTAAGGGGCCTGAATCTGGGCTATAAATAAAACGTGGATGATAAGTTCTAGTGGAAATTACATTTTCCATTTTATTTACTAATTCAAAATTTACATTTTCACATTTTCTATCCACCGTGTAAGTAAAAGTGAAATGTTCACTCCTACAATTTATTAGTTAACATTCCATATTTCATAAATATAATATTACTCCTCTAGACATGCCATAATTGCTATAGAATATAAAATATGGGACGAAAATAAGTATTATATTGTGCACGTAACAATCAATATATTTAAAAATGTTAAGACATTACATATTAATTATAGCAACATAAAGTCTTACAATATATATATTTCGAAATAAAAATTAACATAAGACTATAAATTGTCAAACATGAATTTTCATTATTTAGTAATATGAAGTGATCGAAAATAGAAATTTCAAAATAATAAAAAAGAATTTTGGAATTATACCTCCAAATATGTTACATTTAGGAGCTATTTAGCGACTTGAAGATAAATACGTGTCTTGATTGCAATCGATTATCTATATTTATGTTAATTGGGTTATTTAGTAATTTTGAAATTTTATGTAGAAGATATAGTATTTCAGGAATATAAAAAACGTGTTAGCGTTTTTAGAATTATCTTTCTAGATCAGGTTATACATGAAAATTTCCGTAAAATCCAAGAAAATTATAAAAAATAACCTACAAATGTTAAAAGACCTAAGCGCACTGCGCGCACATCATATACACATGGCTTATTAGACATATATGTACGGTCCATGATCGTTGAGACCTACAAATATTTAAACTCGATCTACGAAACATACATGTGAAGTTGATGTCCACAACTCGTAATTATTGGTGAATGATACATTGTAAAGAATGGCACAATGATGATGGGCCTTGACTATTTAATTGGGATGGATCTGGTTCTTGAATTAATGACTGATTGGGCTGGACTGTCTTTAATAGAAAACGTGTTTCTGGCTTTACACTTTTATTGGATGCGTTTTACTTATTCATGGACGGTGGAGATGTCACAAAGTGTCGCCCCAATGACCGTTGGATGGTGACTTTTCTGGAGACTTCCCTTAAAGTTTAGGTTGAGACTTTTGGACGTTCCATCTCTCATTCTCTCATTATTCAGTCTCTAGAATTCTCTGTTCTCTCTCTTGCACTGTTCGTCTGTTTTGCACTCTAAAGTGAAATCTTCTGTAAATCGATTGTTATATAGTTTGAGTACATCTCTTGAGTGATTTGTAGTGAGCTGATTTTGTTTCCTTGTGTGGATTCCTTTTTCGATTAGTGAGGGTTTCATGTACTGTGAAGAAATTTTGAGTGATTCTTGCTGAGTGCCTTGATGTAACGATGAATGGATTTTGATCATTGGTTAATATAGTGATCTCTTCTGGTTCGCGAAAGCTCAAAAGGGGATTATGATTTATTCTGAACCTCTTGCCTTAGGGCGAAAATCATTGTGTTCTTTTTACTGTTTTTCATATTTCTCTCACATTTACTTTGTTGTTGTTAGTTTGAAGTTGCTAAAAAGTGTTATTCAATCTCTACATTCATGTATGTCAAGAATACCGTCCTTGTTTGCCCCCACATTTCTTAAAATTTATTTTCAACCAAATATTTCGTGGGATCCACAATTTTTATTAACTTTTTAATTATTTATTTCACCAATATTTATCAAAATTTACTAAAAGAACTAATTTATTTCGCCAAACAGGGGCATATTAATTTGAATTTGTTTATGTAAACTCTTTTGATCCCCATATATTCTTAATTTTCATACTAAACTTTTTCTTAGGTTTGGCCGCTATGTGATGTCCTATCAAGCATGTGCCATTTGAAGAAAATTAACTTGAATTTAAACCTAGTATTTGACCGTCAAACAAATCTTATTTCTCCATGTTACTAGATTTAGTCTTTCACGCCTAAAATATGTAATCTTGCAAGTCCATTGAACTTGTACATGAACCCGTACAAGCAAATGAATCTATCATATCACAATGTAGCCCCACCAAAAAAGAAAAAAATGAAGAGCGGATAATGCACATTATTAGATACAACAATGTCGAATTTACTATTAATCTTTAATCGTGATCATGACACATCATTATCAATTTGTATTATATCTATCACACATATATTACAATCGTCAGTGTTGTTTTTTTTATCTCTACATGTACCACCGCTCTAACAAAAATTCCCTCTACTGCTATCGTATACTTCATGTTGGTAGTTTCTATAGCGTGTCTAGGATCGAGCACTGAAATTTCACAACGGATTTAAAAAAATCACGTACAAACTCTTACGCTTAATCATTGGGATTGCATCATTTGTCTTAACGTGACTGTTATCTAGAAGTTAGTCCATGCTCGTTAATGATGTTTAGTTGGACGCTTGAAACACGTCGTATTTCCTAATTGATCAAAATTTGGGATTTCATCTAAATATGTGACATTTGTTTAAATATAACATTTTTAGGTACAATTTTTCTTTGTAATAACTAGAGGCATCCAATACTATGAGTAGATGTGGAAGTGGTCTTTACTTTAGGAGACAATGCTATAAAAGATATGCATAGTGATAAATTATGTAATAATAGGGAATATGCTTCAATCTTCTTTTATTAAACATGAAGACATCTTTGTGAGGATAATTAAATAATCTTTTTTTGGCTTAATTATATACTTTTTGTTCCTTGATCCGGGGAGAAAGTATAAAAGATATATTTGAAAAAAAAAAGGTACCTTGCCAAAAAGAAAACAGTACCCACATGAGTAAGAATCCAATGAACTTTTGTTAATGGGACGGTGTAGTTGATAAAATATGTACGACGTGTTTAATGCGTTGTATTAGGTAGCAATATACTGAATAATGAACGAGGATTTAAATTATTATTTTTTATCTATGTTCGCATATTTCAATATACGAAATATATCATTTTTTACGCGAAAAGGAAAGAAGGGTCATTTTTGTATGTATAGTTGTTTGTGGAAACTAATGGAGATATAATCAAAAAGTTATATTCTTTTGAAGTGGGTTGAACGTTTGTAAAAGCATAAATACGTGACTACGTCAAACTATTGATATCATATTCGATACATTGAATTAGACGACGCTAAATAGAAAAATTAGCAATTTATTTCATATTTTTCTTCTTTAATTATATTCAATTATTTTTATCTTAGTGACCACATCAAGTGTTATCACGTATATTTATGATCACACAAATTTGATTGTAGTTACATGCAAGCAGATGTGCACGAGCGACTCACACAATAAAAAAAAACTCTATTTTTAACGAGCTGGTCTCTAAACAATTACAAACCACATCGTATCTCTATCTAGACAATTTGTTCCATATTTATATGAATCATAAGGTATAGTATTTAAAAAAAGAAATATGAACATTCTAGACACCCCTTTCTATTCTTTTACTATAAAAAATCCCTCAACCAATGTGACATTTGAATTGTTTGGACGCACACATTGTTACCTAAAATATGTCAATCATGACTTTTGACACCAAAATTGCTTTTGGTATGATAGTGATACATTTATAGGGTGGGGGCATATTTCAAATGGCAATCTTTTTAAGCCACGTATAGAAATTTATTCCCACCAATAATTTGTTACTTTTCCAGGTGTCGACCTCTCTTAGTCCACTCTTTGATGCTCGAGCACGAATCAAATCCAAACATTATCCATCTTACTTCAGCAGTTGTAATATTTTATTTTTTATTTTTTCATTTATTTTTATTCCTTATCAACCACCCCTATCAGATTGGAATCATTTTATTCACCTAACATAGATATTCCCATGTTTTATTAATGTTTGGTTTGTTTCTTATCCAATTCCAAGCAAACAAATTAGTGACGTTCTAATACTCGACACGAAAAAGACGTTAGCGACGAGAATATGAATGGATAACATTTTCTTTAATATATATCGTGTTCTAATTGAATATTGGAATTGCTTTGATTATTTAGAAGCGCCGTAAGGTAAATATTTTGTTTTGCTTTTCTTTCTTTCTTACTTTGGTTCGGTTTAAATTGAAAATAAACGTATTTCAATTGACGGGATATGCCTATCGAAACTCAAACTACGGCTAGAGTTGAGTGTTGGAGACTAAAATGCCATGGGAAAATTGTACAAGAGCTCTATTAAAATTTAAGGTAAAATCACTTTATCAGAAAGATGTAGACAAATGTCTTAACATAATGGGTGTTGGTAAGATATGATTGAATGAAAACGTTGACTGTATTTTAGACAATCCAATGTTGAAATATCATATGATATTATGTCAAGAATTATGTCAATCTATCTGATATTATAGCATTATTCGACATGGGTTGTGCTAATCAACTTAAGACTCATATGCCGGTGAATTCATTTCTAAGTCTGATACGCATCGAGGTGGCTTTACGGTCTGATACGCATCGAGGTGGCTTTACGGCCGTTCACACCATGATTTTGACTTGCCTTGTATTTCTCTTACAACATTATACCTAATCTATCGTAAAGGCTTTAATATGGTGAATGTGTACCACGCTAAGTAATATAAAACCCAATTTTGACCAATTAGAATCCGTGTGGACCTATCCATATCTTAGGAAATATCACCAACTGCACATATATGATCATCAACAATGTACTAATGGGCAAGGGGATATTTTCAAGAAACTTCAATTACATTAAATAATTGGTGTAATACAATCTCCATACCTAATTTATATCTACATATATCATTGGAGTAGAACTCTTCATTTGGGAAAATTATATCATCGATCCTTGACATATAGTTAGAGTTATAAGTTGGTCCCTAATCTTAAAAAATAAACAAGGAGATTACCCTTAATTATAGTTTCGAAATTAGTCCTTGACGACATAAAAGATCCATATAGTCGTAAATTGTCTCGCGGTGACTATTAAACAGTTATTGTCATTTAAAATTGATCGTGCAATTATAAAAAAGATTTAGAGACAAACTCGATACTTGAGCAATAGGTTGGACAACATCAATAATTTTTTTTTTCAGATTTTTTCTATTCCTAGCATAAAAAATGTATTAAATTATATAAAACATTGTATACCATTTTTCAATTGTTTGGGATAAATGCAGTAGTAGTATCAAATCTTTCATTTAACAGAAACCTTTAATTTATGTCACTCATGATACCAAACCTTTTGTTTTTTCCACCAACGATACCAAACATTTCAAAATGTCCGTAACTGAAGTCCAAATGGATGACTTCTGTTAGTTTAACCATTAGTTGACCAAATAATTGAATTTGACAATAACGTTGACTGATTTTTAAATGTTAAAATGGTAATTTTACAATTTTTAATAATAAAATAACCAAAATCAAATAATTAAAATTAAAAACATAGTCCATCTTCTTCGTCTCCACCCACTCCACCTTAGATCAGCAAATCTGGGAAATCAACCTCTTCAAATCCTCGAATCTATAGCGTCAGAAACATGTTGCCCAACTATGTAGATCTACGCAGGCTGTATTAGAGATTTGGACTTAACAACCGGTCAGAAATAGAGCTCCTCGATAAAAATGTGGATTTCCTGCTGAAATGGTTAGCCGAAGAGACTATCTTCACCAAAGAGGAGAAGAAGAGATGAGAGATTGAAAAGGGCTTGGAGATTTTTAATATGACGTCTAAACAAGTTTCTGGTAAGGTTCATTTCTTGCTGTTAATATGCGGGGGCGCTTGTGGCAGTCGCTGTAGCCTGTTTGTGGGTGGATTGCAATCGTCGACATGGTGGAGGTGGGTAGATTTTGGTTCGTTTGGTTGGGGTTGTGTGAGGGAATGTGGGGATAAGTGTGGAGAGTGAGAAGAAGATGAACTGTTTCAGATAAAGTTTTGAGTTTTTAATTTCATGGTTAATCAAGATGAAGTTTTAGGTTAAATACACAGACAGCGTTCTTTAGAGCCACTATCATTGTAACAGAGTGCACATTTGGTTCCGGAGACTCCATTCCCGAGTTTGTTGAAGCGATTGAAGTTCCGAACCCATATTTGCAAATTTGGGATGAGGGTGAGTGGAGAAAAAGAAGAAGGTGGAATGAATTTTTAATTATTTGATTTTGATTATTTTATTATTAAAAAAATGTAAAATTACCATTTTAACATTTGAAAATCAGTCAACATTATTGTCAAAATCGATTATTTGGTCAACTAAAAGTCAAACTAAAAGAAATCATCCATTTGGACTTCAATTGCGGATATTTTGAAATGTTTGGTACCTATGGTGACAAAAACGAAAGGTTTGGTATCTTAGATGACATAAATTAAAGGTTTGGGTAAAATTTGCTACTAAATAAAAGATTTGGTATTGTTACTGCAATTATCCCTTGTTTTTATTCTATGAAAGTTCAATCACTGTTTCATATTCATCTAATTATGTGTTTTACTCTCATTCATTTATACATCCATACATTGTAACATTTATTTGAGTATTTTCACTTCATCACTTATGTTACTGCAAAACTCGCGAGCTTATGTGATCATTGATAAGTAATAAAATTGATGAGTTAAGAGAGTTAAGAGTTATCATCCCACGGTGAATAAATTCAATTCAAATTTACTAATTTCGTATGGAATTCAAATTATATAAACAAAAGAGAGTTTGATTTGATATATGCTATATTAACCTAATAAAGCTGTATAATTAATGTTTGCTTAAATTATAGATGATTGTATTGGATTTCGAATTCGTCTATTGTTATTTATTTCAATTATTGATTTGTAATTCATGTCCGTTCATGCGTTATTGACAATCAATAAAACTATAATATATAATTTTATTTTTCAAGAAAAATTAAATCTATTTTAACCACGATTCAAATATATTCCTAATCAAAATTCGAATGCATTCAAATTTAGATTATTTGTATGATTGCACAAGCGATAAGTGTTATTCCTAACATGTATTGCATATATGTTAATTTTGCTGCATTCTAAACTTATTGTGAATCTCTCAACACCACAAAAATCAATTAATTATTTAATTGGACAATCAATTAAATAATGCATTGAAAACGTAAAATTAATCAAGAAATGCAAAAAAAACTAAATTACTAGTCTTGAATTAAAACAAATAAAATTATGGTTCATCTTCATCAAATACAAAAATGGATCTAGTCTAACATTTTAATATATAAATTACAAGAATAATAATAGAAAAATATCACTTGGATCATGAAATAATTCAAAAGATGTTGATCTTCAAGTCCAAGATTGAATTCTTCTAAATCTTGATGTAATTGACATTCAATTCCTTACCAGGGTTTGATCTTTTCTCTCAAAATATTGCAATTGATCCCTTGCTTTTGATCAATTTGATGATATTATTATGTATAAAGAGGCAAGAGAGAGTTTTGCAATGCGTGACCTCAATTTATATTTATGAGAGTCGATAAATAGGCTAAAATCGCATCCAATTTAGCTTTCAAAAGAGTTTGAGTCGCGAAAGGAAGCCGTTGATTCATCTTCGAAAAATGGCCCATGTGTTCGCACACGCAAAACCATCACGCGCACACGGTTGAACCAAATGGCTCTCGGATTGGGGAAAATAGGGTACCGCGCGATCACGATTCGCCCATAAACAACTTTCGATATTTTGACCATAAGTTTTTCTCCCAATATCCTATTAAAGTGACTCAAAATGTGTTGAAAATATAATTTAAAGGGATACAATTCTTCAAGAAATAAATTTTTTCCAATTCAAACATTTGCTATCCAGAAAATGGGTCTCAAGTTGAGGCTAAAAATCTAGAACATAACTTTTTCGATTGAAAATTGATTTGTGAAAATATTTTAATTATATTTCACTTATTGGACTTCCAATTGCATCTAATTGATCATATGTAATTTTCAATCATCGTTTTGTGGTCCGAATCAACTATTGAATGTTTAGCTTTGACTCCCAAACTTTGAATTTATTTCAATTTTGTCCCTTTTTCGTTTTTTGCTTCCAATTCTACCAATTTGCACTGAGTTTAACTTAACAAACATAATTAAGATGCAACTCATACAAATCACTATCAAATACTCTAATTTAATGGTCTATATAAGTGTATAAAATAGTAAAATACACATATCAATTTATATAATTTGTTTTCAAAATTTACATTTAAAGAAAAAACAATATTTGTAAAAAAGTATGCAAAATGTTACCTAAGGAAATATATAAATTGTGATTTGTTATATCAATTTAATGTAATTTTTTTCAGCTATTTAAAATGTTACATTTACAATTATTTTCAGCAACATAATACTTTTGTAGCCATTATACAAAATATAGAACGTAAAATATAAATTTATAAAATACGATATGCAAAATATAATTGTATATATAAGTTTTCCTAAAATGAACTCGAATATAATTAATATTTAGCCCCTGTTTGAATTCCATTTTTAAAATTTATTTTTAACCACATATTTTTTTATAAAATAATTTTATAAGTAAATTAAATTTTTTTTTCTATTTTTTAGTCATATAATCTTCAAAAAAAAAAAAAATAATATT
>CAIGRL010229050.1:0-12617 GCA_903798325.1 Fraxinus xanthoxyloides
TTACAAAATTTGATATTATACGTGTATTAGAATTAAGTTGGATATTGTGATGCTATAAGTTTATTCATATAATTGATATGTTGATATAATTAGACATATATGTTTTACCCAAACCATACTAAATTATTTATCACTGGACCAAATTTAGCACAATTTAGGGGTGATTTTGCTATTGTAGGAAGATACGCATATGGACAGGGATTCCGTGTATGAAATTTTTTGTGTGGATTATCTTAGATTAATGGGAAAAAATTTGGCGAAAATCTTAAGTTGGAGATCGATTTGCTTGAATGTGTGGTTAATAAGGGGCATTGTACTTATCAATGCATAAATTTTTAAATGAGAAAATCATCTTCAAAACATTTTTTACTTGGGTTATTAAGCATGTAAAGGTGTTTAAAATTTGATACCCTAAAGTCATCTGATTTGGGAGTCATCAGCTTAAAACCCGTTGCATTGATCATTTAGAAAGTTAGGGAGAGAAATACAAAAAGAAAAAAGAAAAATACATTTAAAAATTAGAAAAATAAGAAAGTGCACAAAAAAAAAAAGCACTAAATGTTTTGGTAAAGCTCCAAACACTTGTTTGAGGGAATTTGACTTTTTATGAAAGATAATTAGTCTAATTGAATCTTGGATGTTGAAGTAATCAAAGAATTTGAGAATCCTTATTTATTGATGTGTTGACTTACAATTAGTAAAATCCAATTGAACTAGAGAAGGTGAGGATAGTAATGGATAATTTAATATTATATTACACACTGGAAAAAGAGTGAAAAAATAAGTTTAGGGGTGTGTGAATTATACGAGAGGTGGAAAGGATATATTTGACCATAGAAGGTCGGGAATTGAAGCAACTTGTAAATTCATGATAATCAACTTAATTATTCACATGCACACTTCAGTTTTGCATTGAAATAGTGGATATTAGTTTGGACTTGTGCCATTGAAACAGTTTGTAGATTTAATACTATAATATCAAATACTGAGATATAAAGCTAGATTGTCTAACCAAATATTTTTGCATGCTTTTGTGTATGTTGTTATTTACGTTATAATTTTGTTTGAGGATAAACAAATATTTAAGTTTTAGGGTATTTGAAAAGTATATTTTATACACTTAATCAAGGTCCTAAAATATCGATATTTGGTAGTTCTTTTGACAAAAAATATATCTTAAATTGTGTATTTTATGTTATATAAGTAAAACTCGATGGTTGAACGAAGAAGCGAAAAAATGGTGAAAAATGGCAAAATTCAAAATTTGAGGATGAAATTGAAAATATTTAATAGTTGATTCGGACCAAAAGATGATACTTGAAAGATTGCTAGGAGACAATTGGATGGAAGTAGAACTCAAAAAGGAATAGAATATGATCAAAATCAATTTCCAATCGTACAAGTTCTATTCTAGATTTCTAGTCAAAAACTGAAACCGAATATTTGGAATAGTAAACGTCTGAATTGGAAAAATCATATTTTTATCAAAGTTGTAGCTCTTTGAGTTAGATTTCCAAATCATTTTGAATCGAATCAGTTAAATATCGGGAGAAGAAGTTATAGCCAAAATACTAACTGCTGTGCAGAGACCAAAAAATCCGCGCCTGAAAACAATTTCCTTATTCGATTGGAATTCTTTTGGGATTCAATTTTGACGTAATTTTCGACTCATACAAATACATAGCAGTAGAATACATATTGAAGACCTCTCATGTACTTATTATACTCCAATACTCATCAATCATTATCATCAAATGAGAAAAAAATCATAATTTTTGTGAGAGAATTGAAGTGGATTTGTAAGAATTCAATCAAGTGAAGATTCAAACTTGATTTTTGGACAAAGAAGAGAATGCGCAAGTGGAGATTCATCAAGAAACTATTGAAGAGATTCAAGACTTCAAAATTCATCTTCCTTTTCTCAGTTTATCAAAATTTAGGGTTATATCTTTTCACTACATGTTGATTTATGGGGTCATACTATTGTGTGCACTTTATCTGGTTTTAATTATTATTTACTGATTATTGATGATTTTTCAAGAAAATATTGGGTTTTTTTTATTAAAAACAAAGATGACACTTTTTCTGTTTTTAAGGACCGAAAAACTTAAGATGAAAATCAAATTGATCATAAAAGAACAATCTTAAGGACTGACAATGATTTGGAATTTTGCAATCATGAATTCAATAGTTTTTGTAAAGAACGTGATTTTGAGGCATAGAACTCTCACTTATACTTCTCAACAAAATGGAATAACTGAAAGAATGAATAAGATTTTATTAAACAAAGTTAGATGTATGCTTTTAAGTTTTGATTTGTCTAAATTGCTTTGGGGTGAAACTGTTGAAACTAATGTATTTATGGTTAATGGAAATCCTACTAGAGCTTTAAATTTTAATGTACTCGAATTTGTTTGGTTTAATAATTGTGTGAAATATTCCAACCTGAAATTATTTGATTGTGATGCATATGCCCATCAAAACATTGATAAATTAGAATCTATATCACTTAAGTATGTTTTCTTGGGCCATGATGAAAATGCTAAAAGCTACAGATTATAGGTGAAATGTGAAAAGGGGTATAGAGTCATTATTAGAAAAGATATTATCTTTAATGAATCTTTAATGCCATGTTTAGAAGGAAAAGAAAATGCATCAACTAAAAAAAGTTCAAATTGAGGTGGAGTCTTCTCATATTGAGCAAGATACTCATGTACTTGTAGTAGATGAAATTGGTTCTGAAGAAAATGTTTCTATACAAGAGACTGGAAATGAGCAAGAAAATGCTCAGTCTAACCAATTTGATCCTACTTCTCTTTCCCTTGATGAGTATCAATTTACAAGAGACATGAAGATGAGGCAGATCAGACCTCTAGATTTGACAGCGATGATTGTGTTTCCTTATTTACTTATCAAGAACAATTTCAAAATGAGCCAAACTCATATAATGATGATATTAAGTGTAAAGAAAGTAAAAACTAGATAGCTGACATGGAAGATGAAATGTCTTCACTTCTTAAAAAAAAACTTGGGGAACTTGTTAAAAGGCCTAAAGGGCAGAAAATAATTGATTGTAAGTGGATCTATAAAGTAAAACAATGAGAAGGAGATAGTAAAAATGTTAGATATAAAACTAGGCTTGTTGCAAAAGATTTTACTCAAAAGGAAGGTGTTGATTACACATAAATCTTTTCTCCTATTGTGAAATATACTACTATTAGATACATGTTTGCTCTTGTTGTTGAATTTAAATGGGAGCTTGATCAATTAGATACATGAGACATCTTATAGATTTTGAAAGGGAAGATCCTGAAAATATTGTTTGACTATTAAAGAGATCATTATATGGCTTAAAATAAACACCTAAGCAGTGGTACAAAAGGTTTGATACTTTTGTTTTAAAACTTGGTTTCAAAAGGAGTCAATATAACACATGCTTATACTATAAAAGTGATGGAGATAAAAAAATCTTTGTATTTAGTCCTTTATGTGGATGATCTGTTGCTTGCTAGTTGTGATTAATCTGACATTGATAATATTAAATTGAAATAGAAATCTAAATTTAATATGAATGATCTTGGTTATACTAAAAAAGATACTATGCATGCAGATTTGAAGAAATAAAGAAAGGGACTTGTTATTCTTGAATCAACATGATTACATGGTTACAATTTTGAAAAAACAATTAACATAACTCTAAACCTGTAACCTTACCTCTTGTTAATCATTTTAAGCTATTTTCTAATTATTGTCCTAAATCTGAAAATTAATGTGCTAGAATGTCCAAACTTCCTTATGCATATGCTATTGGTTTTTTATGTATTTGATGATTTGTACAAGACATGATTTTCATTTAGTATTAGCATATTAATCAGACTTATAAGTAACCTTAAGGAAGAAAATTGGAATGCTTTAAGATGGTTATTAAGATATCTTAAAAGAACACCTAATTTAGGTTTAATATTTAAGTCAAGTAAAGATGGTGTAAATTTGAAGGGATATACATATTCTGATTTTATTTGAGATAGAGATAATAAGAGATCAACTTCATCCTATTTTTATACATTATGTGGAACTGTTGTTAGCTAGAAATCTCAACTTTAAAAGGTTGTTGCTTTATTTTCTACAGAAGCAGAATATATTGCTGCTACTGATGAGAGGGAATGTGGTTAAGCAGTTTATTGTCTGAACTTGGATTTATTGATAATCATGCAATACTATTTTCCTATAATTAAATTGTTATTCATCTTAGTAAAAATCCTATGTTTCATGATAGAACAAAACATATTGATGTTAAATACCATTTTATAATAGATGTGATTTATAAAGAAATTTTTAGAATTGGTAAAGTTGCAACACAGTTTAATCCATCTGATATGGGTACTAAATTAATTTCTTCAAATAAATTTGCTAATTGCTTAAAACTCTTATATGCTGATTCTTTGTAATGTATGTACAAGTATTTAGAGCAAGTGAAAAGTGAAATTGTGGTAATGCTCTTGGCTAAACTTATATCCTAAAATCTGGTAGCAAGGTGGAGAATGTTGGATTTGAACCATGGTCCGAATATTGGTGCTTCCAGAATTTTGTGTTGAAGTCATCTTTGTGATAAATACAACTTTATTAATGATGTAGTTTTAACTGGATTGAGACATGTGGCTTGATCTTGACATTTGATTGCTGAATTCTTAATGGTTCTATTACTCTTTTTTTGTCGTTTCACATGGCACATTTCGAAGGGTTTTCCTTCTAGCTGAGTGCTATGGTTTTGAGAGAAACTCTCTCGGTTGTCTTGGGTTTCTTCTGTTTTTCATCTCTCAAATTCCTGATTTAAGACTTACGATATGTAATCTTTAGCTTTTGATTTGTGATATTCTGAGTGAATATTTGTAAGAGTGCTCGAGTTCTTTTGAGATACTTTTAGAGGGTTTGAGAAAACTCTTGTTAATTCTTTGTAGCTAAATCATTGTGTCGTTTGAGAGAGAAGTGTTCATGTATTCTCTTTCTGTATTGGTTAAACATTTGTAACATTTTGGGCTATTTAGTGCAATTGAGCATAATCCAATTTATTCGATATTCAACGGGGGACGTAGGCGTTGAAAGTGGTCGTCGAACCTCCAGGCTTAGACCGAAAGAAATCTCGTGTTGTTTTTTATTTTTGCACTTTATTTTGTAAGATCGTTTATTGTTACTTCTCAATTCTAATATCGTGTGAACCAACCTCGTCCTACAACAAAGACACAAAAACTCTCCTTAGCCTCATTTCATCTGGAGAGTGAACCAATCATGATGGCAATAGCTGAATCGAACTTACAAAGAGGAAGGACATGAGGTGACATGGATGATATTTGTAGAAGAGTTCTGGTGTCTCAATTTGGTCCTACTGATTGTGAAGATTTTGACGAGGAACTATCCTACATTAAGCAAAGAGGCTCCTTACAAGAATACCATCAAGAATTTGAGCAACTAGGCAACCATGTGCAAGGATGGACGAAGAAGGCATTAATGGAAACACTTATGAGAGGCCCCAAACCTGAGATAGCTGAAGAAATCATGATGTTCAAGTTAACGACAATGAAAGAAACAATTAATCTTTCTCAAATGTGAGATAAACATCTTCTTTGCTAACGTAGATTCATTAGTTAGCTAATTGACAGTAGTTAGCTATACCTAACCTAACCCTATGAAGACTAACTTGACTTTCTAGTCAAATGACTCTCATGTGAAAAGATACATAGGCAAATGGCTCAAGTGTTATGTTTCAATTGCAATGAAAAATTCACTTTAGGCCACGACTGCTGCTGACATAGTTAAGTCTCTTAGAGGTTACCCAGAGGTACTAGTCGCATCACGTCAAAATATGTTACGACTGAGAAGTTGAAGGAGTGACGAGCTAGAGCCCCATCTAGAATTCGAAATCTCATTGCATGCGCTAATAAGATGGGTTTCACCAAAACCAATGAAAGATTGGTTCATTAGAAGTGGTGGTGCTGATAAATAGCGGCTCAACACACAATTTCATCAATGATCGAGTGGCTCACCTTCTTTGACTGCCTGCAGTACCAAGGACGTAGGATCAAATCATGTATTATGTCCATCAGGATGCAAGCAAGGATTGTCTTAGCAACTCCTGCTAACATTCACACTTCTGCTATTGTATTTTACCGAGATCTTCTATCTTCTCCTACATGTTGGACCCCATTTGTTTTGATATCATCCATAGGCTTTTGACAGATGATGATAATTTGGCATGAAACGCATCCATTTGATTCATGAGGTTTCGGAGGTGGTGTTTAGTATAGATGCTGACAGTGCTGACAGACCGAACGGATTCTCATCCCTATTATTCCAACATTGTTGGGACATTATTTAGGATGATGTATACATGGCATATTTGGATTTCTTTGACGACGACCATCTTCCACGGGGTTTTGCTGCTACCACTATAGTTTTGCTCCATAAGAGGGACAGTGCTTGTAGATGGACCGACTTCAGACCTATTAGTTTATGTACTATGTTCAATAAGCTTATTACTAAGCTGTTGAACACTAGATTGAGTATATTGTTACTGCACATTATCTCTCCACAATAGAGTGAGTTCATTCCTAGTCGCCTAATTGGGGACAATGTTCTTTTGGTTCATGAGCTTCTCAACACTTTGGATGATAGAATGCAAGGGGATAATGCTATGCTGAAACTTGACATGACTAAAGCATATGATCACATAGATTGAAGCTTCATTTATTCTGTCTTAGAGGCATTTGGATTTGATCGGATCTGGATCGATAGGATTAGGCAGTACATCTCGGAGTGTCATTTTTCTGTAGTCCTAAATGGTCGCCCATGTGGTTTTTTTTCCTTCCTCACAAGAGCTCAGATAGGGAGATCCTATGTCTTGTTCATCATAGCTGTAGATTACTTCTCAGGCCTGCTCACTCAAAGATTTTCAGGAGTATCCCAGTATGTGTTATCGTCATGGAGGTAGTACTCTTGTCTTACACCTTTCATTTATTGATGATATGATCATTTTCACCAACGGTCAGAAATAGTCTATCATGAGAACTCTTGGTTGTCTAGAGCATTATGAGGGGGTCTCTGGTCAGTTGGTGAACAGGGAGAAGGGCAGACTCATACAACCCAAATGGGCTTCTATTAGTCAGATTAGATGATTGAAGATTTTGACTGGTTTTCGACAATAGCAGCAACCGTTCACTTATCTGAGAGTCTCCATATTCAAGAGGGCTAAGAGGAGCTTCATTTATGATGACCTTAGCCAGAGGGTTAGGAACAGGATCTCAGGTCGGGCTTCACAACTTCTATCATATGGGGGTCGTATTACTTTATTGAGGTGAGTGCTCTCCTCCATGCCATTACACATTTTTCAAATCATGCAACCTCCTAATACTATCCTGAAGAAACTTGAGAGTATTTTTGCATGATTTTTGTGGGTTTCCAAAGAACAGGGGCGTCGTTTACATTTGTGAAGCTGGAAGGAGATTTGTTTTCCTACTGATGAAAGTAGTCTAGGCTTTAGGAGATTACAAAATATGGTGGACACCTTCCCCATGAAGCTCTGGTGGTTGTTCCATTCTCGGATATCTCTTTAGGCACAGTTTTTACGGACAAGTATTGTATGTGGACATACCCTTTATTTGCAACAGGTCCTTACTCAGTTTCTCATATCTGGAAGAGGCTGAAATTAGTTGGGCCCCGAATATAGCCATGCATTGCATGGCACCTTAGTGTAGGTCAGATTTTCTTTTGGCATGATTGTTGGATGGGTGAGACCACTTTGACATCCCTATTCCCACACAGAGAGCATACATCTGTAAGGGTGGAGGATTTTTGTGGTGATACTGAGTGGAATATTGGACATTTATTACTAGTTCTCCCTTCTCTTGTGGTGAAGCAAATATGGGCTATACCTTTATGTGCAGATGCCCCAGATCGAATTATTTGGTAAAATAATTAGATGGTAGCTTCGCTACCAAGTCCGCATGGCAGCTCGTACGTTCGGGATACCAGTATCAGGATTCATACCGATTACTATAGAGCTCCATTTTATCCGTCAATGTCTCATTCTTCTACTGGAGACTATGGCATGACCTCATTCAAGTAGATGTGATTATTCAGTGGAGGATTGAATGTCAGATGGCTTCTCGCTGTCAGTGTTGTTCCGAGACTAAGACTATCAATTATATTTTCACTTGTAGTAGCATCTCCAATCAGGTTTTTTTGGAGATATTTTTTAGATACCTATGAGTTCAGGAGAGGTAGTCAGATAGAGATTCTCGAAATGGGGGTATTTTGGACATTATGTTCGTTGTGGACACATTCGCATTATCATTCCTCTACTGATATTTTGGTACCTATGGACCACAAGGAATGATGCGAAGCATAGGAGAATTCACATTGTAGCCAAACGTATCATTTGGAGGGTTTATTGTATGATCTCTTTTTTCATATGGGAGGACTACTTCGAGTGATGCATTGGCGAGGGAATTTGACACTTGCACACTTATTTGGTATTTTTATGGACCCCTTTCTCCATTTCCCCCTATTCTAGTTTGGTAGCATACTCCATCAGTCGGATCTGTCAAGATCAATACTGATGGATGCGTCAATGATGGTTTTACGAATGGAACATCATCAGAGACCACGCATGACACTGTATTAGAGCTTTCTCAACTTCGTATGGACCATGCTTGATATTAGAGGCAGAGCTCCGGGCTATTCTTGTTGGAATTTTACTAGCTCATTGATTTGGTTTTTCAGCAATTGGGGTAGAGTCTGATTCTATAGTAGCTATTCACTGCATCACTAGAAGAGGAGTCCCCTGGGCTATTCGGGGTATACTCAAACATATCACATATATCATATCCTTCAAGATAGATACAGTTTCTCNTAACAGATCAATACTGATGGATGCATCAATGATGATTTTGCGAGTGGGAGATGCATCATCAGAGATCACGCATGATACTGTGTTAGGGCTTTCTCAACTTCGTATGCACCATGCTTGATATTAGAGGCAGAGCTCCGGGCTATTCTTGTTGGAATTTTACTAGCTCATTGATTTGGTTTTTCAGCAATTGGGGTAGAGTCTGATTCTATAGTAGCTATTCACTGCATCACTAGAAGAGGAGTCCCCTGGGCTATTCGGGGTATACTCAAACATATCACATATATCATATCCTTCAAGATAGATACAGTTTCTCACATTTATAGAGAAGGAAATCAGGTTGCAGATGCTCTTGTTGCGGAGGGTTGGGAACATCGATGATACCAGATATATAGACCACATGACCTACCATAACATATTAGGGCACTAATACAAATTGACAGATATGGATTGCCCAGTGTCAGATTTTAATTTTAATTTTATTTCCAATTCTTAAAATCTCGGAGGTACCGCCCTCCTTTAATAAAAAAAGGCAGTCCCTATTTGCAATCTATTTGCAATCATTGGGCAACGTGGTTCAAGAGGAATGTAACCCAACATACAACAATTTTTAAAGCAATATTGGATGTATTTCAAGAGCTCACCCAATTACTACACGGGAGAGAAGTGGACCATTGTATTCCTCTCAATGTTGGGATGGAACATGTCAACGTTTGACCATATAGATACACCTATTTCCAAAAGGTTGAGATCGAGAAACAAGTTCAAGAGATGTTCAAAGAAGGAATCATAAGGCCAAGCACCATTCCTTACTCGACCCCGTGTTGGTAAAAAGGCAGTAGTTGTCAATTTTTACGGATTATCAAGCACTCAATGTGAACACTATCAAGAATCGTTTTTTCCATCCCAATCATGGATGACATGTTGGATAAGTTAATAGTTTTTCCTCTTTTACCAAGTTGGATCTCAGGTAAGGTCCATATCCAAATATCACTTAAACTGCTTTTAGAAAACATAATGGCTGCTATGAATACTTGGTTATGCCTTTTGGCTAGTGGAATATGCCATCAACCTTCCAAGCCATAATGAATTCCATCTTTTTTCCCTTACTCAAAAAATTTATCCTAGTATTCTTTGATGATATTTTAGTTTATAGCCCTACTTAGGGAAGACTTTGAAAATTCTAAGATAGGATCATTTTTTCATCGAAGCCAACAAATGTCCATTTGGCAAAAATAACTAGAGTATTTGCTATTGATTTTTATTACCTGGAAGTGTACGGATCGCTACAAGTGGTTAAATTATTCCTAACTTTAATTTGATCGGAAACAAATAATAAAGTTTTGAGTGGTGTCTAAATTATTCCAATTAAACTAAATTATCTAACGTACACAATATATCAAATTTGGATTTTAAAAGTACGAATGTGGATGCTAGGACCTACAATTTTACCTATGAATCCCCTTTAATTCGTCAATCAATATTCATTACTATTGTAGTGTACGGTCAAATTCTTCTAAAATATTCAATTTACCCCCCATCGAGTTATCATTGAGTCTATTTAACTAATTCAATTTCATATCTCTATGTACATCAATTTTAATTAAACGAAATATTAGTTTTAAAAATTCACCTAACGACCACAATAATTAATATATGTATCTCTACGTATTATATTAAATTACCGATTTTTAATATGTGGTCTAAATCTAACACTCACATCCTTATTCATAATAAATTCACAAAAACATTGAATTAGTAATTAAGCAATTCAAAATATTAAATTTATTAAATTTATGAACAAAATCAGCATATGCATTTAAAGAAATAGAATCTTGAATAAAAAAAAAATAAAGGATCACACATAGATTACAGTGTTTGCCCTACCTGTGAATTTAGCTACTCATAATAATGAAAGAAAAACAAAAAGTATAGAGTTCATAACTGAGTTTTAAAATTTTGATTATTGAAAGAATTGAATCTTGTACCAAAAATCTTCTTTAACCTCAAAAGTCTATAAACCTTAACGTTTGCTCTTTAATCTTGATAATTACGTGTTTTTCTCATCCAAATTGTGTGGAACTCCCTCAAAAGTGTCAAGAATTTGTATTTATACTCAATCCCACGTTTTTGTTGAATGTAAGGTTTTTATGAGTTTCAAAGCGGGCCAAAAACATGCCCTATATATACCCAGTCAGCTCCTTGGTGCCAAAGGAGTGGCGTTGTGGCGCTGCAACTTTGTATTGTGGAACAGCGCCACCTTTAAGGTGAAAATCTACATTGCACTTCCTTTAATATTTTTATCATATCACTTCCAATATTCGATTGAGGCGATACAAATTGAGTTATAAAGATAATTCAAAAGACTATAACTTTACTTGAAATAACTTTTTTCTAATTCGAACGTTTATTAGTTCAAAAAATGGGTTTCAACCCTGAGGTAAAAATTCGGAACATACTTGTGCTGTTGAAAAATTGATTTGTAAAAATATTTTGATCACATTTCACACATTTTCTCTTCTAATTAACCCCTAATATTCTCGAATCTTAATTGGAAGGTTTGATGCAACATTTAAGTATTTATACTTTAATCCCCAAACTTTGGATCTTGCCATTTTTGACAATTTTCGTTTTTTTTCTTTCAATTTCACTTCTAGTAATCGAGATTCACCTAATAAATGAAATATTCAATAAATTATGCTATAATTGTTCGAAAGAACTATTAAATGTCTATATTTTACGGTTTAAATAAGTGTATAAAATACATTTATTAATATTTGGGACATAATGTCATGTATCAAGGTGTCAAGGTTGATAATGCAAAGAGCAACCCATGGAAGCATGGCATCGTCTTACTAATAGATATGTGTTACGTGGTTCTTTAGGGCTGAAAATTTATTACAGAAAATTTATTCTAAATTAGGGAATCCTAGCATGCCTTCCCACTCAACTTCTAAAAAAGAGGTAGTTTGGATGGAGTGATGAAGTGGAAGCTGATTTCCTCACACTAAAAAATGCCAACCCCTCTACACTAGCAATGCCTAATTTCAATGAATGCTTTACCATTGAGACTGTAACACCCGAAAATTTTAAAATAAAAATTTATTTATTCTATATATTATATTTTTATTATTTTGAAAAGTTAAGGGATTAAAATGATATATGCACTCACTTCAATTTTTTGGTTAAATATTTAGATTTTGTTAAAGCGGCGAAAAGGATATTAATATGGATCTTGTTGGATAGCTCGTTTTTAATTATGTAAATTAGGTTCAAGAAAAAGTTAATTTGGATAATCGAGGTCCAAGTTATCTAGATCGACATATTTTGCCTTAAATTGTAATTTAGCTAAGCTATTTTATTGAGTTTTGAATTTTATGGATAGTCGCATGTGAATGGATGTGGAAATAACTATTATTATTATTATTATTATTATTATTATTATTATTATTATTATTATTATTTTATTTTTTTTAGAATTGTATTTAAAGTCAAGTCATTATAACGTATTATGATTAAAAGTATCTTTTGTTGTGATATGTATTTTTTTGTACACATGTCACATTGTGATTTGTTTACTAGAAATTCAGTTTTTATCAAATGTGATAAATACAATTTTCCATCACACTTTCGCTATAGCTCGACCACTAAAATTTTCAACTATAAATTGTATGCCAATGTCTTATAATTCACTACCACAGAATTTTACATACGA